>VZTD01001603.1:0-36432 GCA_013397725.1 Rhagologus leucostigma
ATATTTTTAATATATATTTTTATTTTATATCCCCCCTTTATGGAAAAATAATTGTGAAATCCTGGCCCCTCTAAACATAAAGGGAGTACAGCTTTGGATCTCACTACAATCAATTTACGAATTTAACTGAAGAACATTTCAAGCATATATATTAATTTAAAGAATAGAAATAGAAACAGCTGTACTATTAGGGGTAGGAAAGTAAAAATGAAATAAAATAAAATGTTTTCTGGGGTTTCTTAAGCTTAGAAACCCAGAACTGTTTTGTTCATAGAGAAACAAAAAGAATGCAAATCATAGCACTGGCTACTCATATTACTTAAAATATCTTAATGTAATGATTTTTAGAAAAAAAATACATATTCAGTGAAACTGTACTTTGTTTAATTACACTGCATATTTTCAGTCAATAACAATTGAATTATACTATTGACAATACATCGTGGCATAGTAATTATTTAGTTCCCATAAATATTTCATTTAAGTGACATGCTGTGGAGAAAATATCTAAGAATATCTCAGAGCAGGTGGGGTGAAGAGATGAAAGAAGCTGGTAGGCCTGGGTGGTGAAAAAACGACCAAACAATGAAAGTATCAGATTTGGATGAAAATGAAACTAACTCTCTGACTGGAAGTTCAGTAATACTGCGTAGAGCTTTCAATGCAAATAAATTCCATTTTTATCACTTTGGGATGGATAGTGATGTTTACAGGCAATCTGAAAAAGTCTTGTTAAAATGTCAAATAGAATTCATATATATGTTACAGTTTTACTGTAGAAACAATGTGGAATAGCATAAACTGAAAGAAAGAGAAATATAAAAGGAATAATCAATGTCTTTGCATTAATATTTTCTTGATTTTTTTTCCATTTATTCCAACATTCCAGTTCTACATTTGCCATTTCTCTAACCCTTTCCTCTCCATTTTAAATAAACAGAGCTGGACAGTCAGAAATAATAAACAGAATTCAAACAATTAACAATCTATTGCAGTCCACTGTAAAATACGTCATTAAATACTTTAACACCTTACAATAGTCACTTGAATTTTAAAGAGAGGAAATTAATTTAATTGCTGGTGCTATTTTTTAATTTAGCATTATTTTTTAACATAGTGAGGAAAACCTCCATAGGTGGTATATTGCCATAATCATTTTCAGCAACCCTTTCTGCCGCCCAGCTCAACCCAAGTAAGGAATGGCATAGGGCAAAGCAGTGATATCAAACCTCCTCTCAGGACTGACTATAATTAACTCTTACCTTTGGGAATCACTGTATTCTGCTAAATTATCATCTACCACCTCAAACATAAAAGATATAGTGTGCAAGCAGGACTGTCATTTTTGACATCCATTTTCATATACATGAAAATTTCATATTTCCATGCAAAGTGAAAATAAACACAAAGTCTAATATATTATTAAAAAGGCCTAGAATGCAGATCTCTCACTGCTCAAAAGACTGTCAATGGATTTGGTTTGTTGTTAATTGGAACAATAATACTTAGCTGTGAGGTTTTTCAGTTTTGCAGCAGAACTGGAAAAGCTCTCATGGGAGGACAAAAATATAAAAGAATTCTGGAAAAAGAAGATCAGTAGCTGTTAGGTTATGCCAAAAGAAATGGCAGCTTGAAAACTGTTTTTTACTATATCCAGGTGCAGAGATGATGTCACTGAAAAAGGGAAGAGGAATGAGTACAAATATTTAAGTGCTTTCCTCGAGAAAAGAGAAACTTAAAAGCATGAAACTGCAGTATGGAAGTACTTCAGACCGACAGGCAAATAAAACGTGTTGAAGATTTAAGGATTAAAGCAAGCATCATCTCTCTGAAAATTTTAAACCTGCTCTAATTAGAGGTATGCAACACTACAATAATCACTACTAGAAAAATGCCAGAATAATTCAAATGGGGAAAGGAATCTATTAAGTATTTTCAGAAGGTCTTAAAAACCAAGGTGTTTCAAATTGTAAATATGTCAAGACGCATGAGAAGTTATAGTTTGCAATACTGGTACTCAGTTTCAAAGTAAATACATCTCAAAATACCTTTTATGACTAAAGACAGAAGATAAAGAGGAAAAAATAATCCATAAAAGGGAGCAGGGAAAAAGAAGAAAAAAGCTCTATGTCTGTTTTATAGGTGAAAAACCAAGAAAATCAGGTGTGGCCTTATGTACTGCAATAGAGATACATGACTGCAAAACTGAATACTCTAATCAGATTCTGAATTTACGAAAATGCAGCTTTTCACCTGTATACATGCTGTTGCTGGGTCTGAATTATTATGTCATTTGAAAATCCTGCCATAATGCCTTAACTTGGTTTTCAGGTGAACTTCTGCATTTCTCAAGTCTTGCTGCTGAAGAAAAAGCGTCCCTAAACATGCTATGATTGCAGTTCTGTGAGCAGAAGGACTGGATTTATGAATTAAGGTTGATTCCCATGGGAAATCTCTGAAGTTTAATACTGACTGAAATCACACTGCAGTCTTACATTAAGAGGGACTCTTGCCCCAGCCCAGACAGAACAGATAGAGTAAAGGAATAGCATCATTTCCTCAGAAAAACACATTGTAAAACAAGTGATAAGGCTGGAAACTAAGAATATTATCTAAGAGGAAAATGAAAAGTAATTTATGTCTTTTAGTATGACACCCTCACTTGCAAAGGTTGAAACATTACCACTCATGTTCTACCAAAAAGGTGTAAAATTCTCATATGAAATAGTAACAGTTTTTGAAACCTGTCCTTATTGAGAAAGTAGTGTGATAAACAGCAGGACAATTCAGAACATTAAAAATTATAATTTTATTAAGGATTGACCTGTTGATAATGTTGTTTGTATTCTAAAACTAAATTGGTCACACTTTTGAAAGTAGTATCTATATTTAAATTACGGATATTTCAACTACACTTCTATTGTGTAACACAGTCATTTTTTCGTTTTAAGGTACCATGAAACATTATAGTTAATTCAGGCACATTATACCTAAAAATTGGGTGTGATTTTAAGAAAATATTTAATGTTGTATTAGTGATTTCTCAAAATGAAATCATTTCACCTTGAGACATTGCTATTTCAAAAGGCATCTTTCAAGAACTGCCCTTGCTGGATATGAACAGACCACTAGGTAAAACAGCCAATAAGGTAACAAAGTTTGACAATTAATGCAATTACAATTTCTTGCTGTCATATTAATTTAAACTAATAAATATTGCGAACACAAGGAAGCTGTAATATTTTCATCTACTGGACTATGTTAACTAAAACAGTAATGCGAACCACTTTAGGAGATTTCTTTAAGAGCTTTCCTTCATTTTCCTCGTGCATAAATGCTACCTTTCCTTCTTTCCATTTCCCCTCCCTTCTTTCCATTTCCCCTCTAGTTGATTAAAATGATGGGGTTTTAGATGCAATCGTTCCAAAAGCACGTGAAAGATGCATGACAAGGAAATAATGCAGTCAAGTGTGTTCTGAAAAGCACTCACAACAACGGTATGCCTGTGTAAGCTGTATATATGAGGAGATAATCAGCTACTTCAGAGCTGTTGCTGAAAGCCTCTATTAAACCACACCTTCTTGTACCATTCATGAGATTTCAGACACCAGAAAAAAAATTATTTTCTTCAAGAACTTGATTTTAAACAAGCATGTGCCAGTTGTGCTTATTCTTACCTGTAGCAGAGCTGCAAACAAATATACTGCTATAAAGATGGGGGTTAAGGAAGTATGTCCACTTTTCATTAAGTGGATAGTGTACAAGAAAATCAGGTGTCCAGGAATCACCAAGAGAAGCAGAACTTGGGCTGATTTGTTATTTACTCCTACAATTAAAACAAAAAAAGGAAAATCAAAAATTCGGTTAAGGTCTTCAATTACTGTGTTAGATTTTTTTTCATTTTAATATAAAAACACACCCATTTTTTGAATTCCACAGCATTGACTACTGTGGAACAGCAGGCATTATTTTCCACTAAATGACTTCTTGAGGAATTTCACTGTCTTCCAGAAAAGGTAAGCAGAGCCCTTCTGGAAAAGGGAGCAAACTGCCTTCATTCTATGCTCATGTAATACCATCTACATTTTTGGACCTCCTAAAGTTTTACTAGGAAAGAGGATCTTTTGGACTCCATATTCAAGACATCCTCAAAAGTACCTTATATTTCTAAAAAGTAATCCCACATTTACTACTTTCACATCTGTTTCAATGCATTTAATAAATATGAAAGTGTAATGCATGGTGGTGACACATCACATTTCACTACAGTTACTACATCATTAGGCAAGAGGGAAATACAGGGAACGAATAAGCTGTGAAGAAAAAATCTAGTAAGAAAATGGCAAATCAGAAATGGAAAGCAGGGATTTGGCTTAGTAATAATGTCTGATACAATGTTTGGCCCTAACAGGAAATTGGTTTGAAGTTGTGAAGGCAGAAGAAAGTTAGGAGCAGGTAGACAAGCTAAGGAAAGTTGAAGGCTGAAACCCTTCTGAGTGGGTGTCCCAGTGTCCTCCCTCACCAGCCCTTCTCTCCAGTCCTTGCCAGGGCTTCACCCTTCTCTATGCTCCTCTCTACTCATCCACTCCTCAAGGAGTTTCTTGTGATTCTCACAGGCAAACAGCTGCAGGCAAAGGAAACTGCCAAGCCTCAGCTGCCTTTGAGTAGCACACAGCAAGTTCAGTTCATTGCCATTTCTCACTGGTGGTACCGTCTGGCATACAGGGGTAAAGAGATGTGAGACGGGATCTTTAACTGACTAATACATACCTGTACCATAGTATGTTCTGCATGGGTAATAGCAACCCTTGGCTTCCTCTGGCAGCTCTCCAGGAATGCTATGTAAATGGAGGTAGGTAGAAATTCTGCTAGCTTGAATAGCTACTAGATTGCCACCAATACCTGAAATGCAAAAGGGAACCAATGAAAATTTTTCAGCTATTTTTTTTCCTCTAGCAGGCAATATTTTTGCACATTTGCCAATTTCCTCTACGTTTATCACAGTACCTTACATACAAAAGTCAAAATGAGAAATATCTTTAGAGTGTATATTAGTTGTAGACAAGCTACAAAGCATTAAAATAAGTCCAAAAAAAGTGGGCTACAGTTTAGTGTATCACTGGGTATCTGGAAATCAGTTTTGAATCATGCGAAGTGCAAAAAATTCAAAACCTTCCAAAAGGTTCAATCTCATGCTTTCGCATAGGTGAAACTCCTTTTTATCACTCTCTCTTCTTCAGAAATCCCTCTTAGAACAACAGAAGTATGACATAGTTGTGCCATTGCTGGATTACCTCCCTAGGTCAGTATTCCTGGCCAGTGTAAGTAACGAAAGCAGATGCGGTCACTACCACAAAGATAAATGCAGATTTCACACACAGAACCACAGGGCCGGAAAAGGCTTCAAGAGTTAATATATTCATTCCCCTCTCACACAAAGCATGAGTAACTATAGTCTTCTGCCACTCATAATTTAGGCTGAAAGAACAAGATGAGTGTCTGAATAGCTGGTTTTTAAAAGAATGGTAGTAATGGAGATTCTACTTTCTTTCTTGTAAGGGGCAGTGTGCACAAGTTGTACCAGCAGAGCTTTCATCTCAATATAAGAAAGAAATTTCTTATAGTGAGAACAATCATTCACTGGAACAACCACCACAGGGATGTGGTGGAGTCCACTTCACCGGAGGTTTTCAACACGACTGGACCAGGTGCTAGAAAATCTCATCTAGGCTCCCTTTCTCACACAAGGCTGCACCAGATGACATTTCAAGGTTCCTTCCACTCTGGGCTCTTTCATGTTCTATGAATTTTTACCTCAATGAACACAAAACTAAAACAACTCATTAAATCTACATTCCAGATGCAGTAACATGAAACCCTCATATACTCGAGCTGTCTACTTGCATATCAAGCATATGTTTTTTCTTTCCCCTGCTTCAGACGCTTTACACAGCAATGGGTTGGTCTGAGAAGAAGCAGAAGAAATGTAGATCTTGTCCCCACTTCAGGAGAAAGGCTTTGTTTATTGTAGTAGAATTGGTTTGTTTATCTGATGATTAGGGCTTTGTCTGTTTGCAAAACAAGTATTTGTGGTGACCAGAAGACACTATTTGCCAAATTCTTTTGGTGACTACGGAGTGGTTGGCACAGAGATCTAATACTGAGATCTGAAAGAAGATGTCCTGCCTCACCACTGCTTGAAGACAGTAAATGGCTGATCCTAACACGGAAGTAGGTCTTTTAAGCAAAAAAACTTCAGATACAAACCAGGACATGCATGTTCCCAGTCAGGAGTTACAGCGATAAATTATGAACTACCAAAAGTTTGAGTCAGAGTTTGCAAAGAAAATTAAAGTAACGGTAGCTCTTTTTTCAGATGAACTACACAGAAAGTAGAAAAGTAAGGGATTTATCTAAACTACGAGAGGTTTAAAAAGATTGAAACCAATCTAAGTAGGACTCAAAGTCTGTCCTTCGATTGAGAACAATAAATTAGAGATTTCTGACTAAGGAGAATAAGGTACAGAAAGAGAGGCAGAAATAAAATTAAGGATCAATGCACTACATTTGGATGGAGATCAGATAATTTCTGAGACTGAATTATGGAAAAGCTGTTATGTAAAATCACTTCTTAATAGAGCTACAAAGCTGGGGATGGTGCCATATGACTGGAAAATATGAAACAGTTTCTGCCAGAAAAGAGGACGTAAAAGCAATCTGGATAATTACAATCAGGCTAACAACTGCAATAACTGATATATTCACAACAATATTAAGAGAAAAAATTAGTAGAATATTCTGTCATTATCTGCTTCTCTTATAGCACTGCAGAAAGAAATAAAGGACAGAAGTACACAGGGCTGGTTTGCATTTCATACCAATGCAACTACAAACCCCTTTGGAACAACTCTCTAGATTTTAAGTATATCCTAGGATGTCTGTCACTTCTTTTTGTGACTGCTAATTATTTGCTTCAACAAATTCAGACACTCAGAAATATCATAGATGCTCTGGACTTTTTTCCCTAGTTAATAACATGGGAAACTGAATGAGATAAAAGAATTAAGGAAAATGGAAATAAGTCCACTTGAAATGGTGATTCAAAAATCTGTCTGGACAACAGATATTGACAAGTCTGTGAAAGAAGGTGTAAGATTGGTTGTCAGTCCTTTGATGGATAGCTATTAATGACAAATCTTTTCACTTTTATAACCATCATTTAGAGAAGTATTCCTCATTCCTATTGCTCATGCAGATAGCAAGAAATTACTGACAAGTATCAAAAGTGATTCTAAAACAAACTGGCCAGCCATGGGACACTGGTAAAGGAGGTGATAGCTGCTCTGCCAAGGAAGCTAACAAGCTAACCAGAACAGCCAGTCTAGAGTGTGATTTCAAGAGGTGTAACTAATTACAGTTGAGTTGAACACATACAATCTATTTTAGCTAACTGGAAATGCAGTATTTGTATGTTCAGCAAAATTATTTTAAATTTTATTTGTCTGAGCCTCAATAACCTAATATTAGTCGTGCAATTTTACCTCACAGAAGATAGCCAGGTAGAGTGAAGTGTAAATGCTTCTAGAATCCATACATCCTGCTCAGTCTCAGCCAGCCAACAATGTATTACGGTGACAGCAGCAGTGATACTGTACTTTAGTTCTGTCCATTCACCTATCAATTCTAATTATTTTTGAACCTTTGTGCCAATTTCAACCATGTCTGGCATGAGGATAGACATGCTAACTACTTCCATGCATGGTTAAACAATCTACCAAAAACCAAACAGTGACTAGATAAATAAAGGAAAAGATCCAAACCCATGTCCTCAGTGAGACAAAGAAAGTAAAACGAGTTATATACTTAATAGCATATGCATAATGCATAAGCAGGCCAGCTGGCCAGTCAGCACTCAGCTTGGAGCTAGGCATGATGCCTCTTGCTCAGCCAACAGCTCAGTGAGACAGAAGAGGAATGACAATGTTGTGGAAAGTGGAGGGAAAATGGAGAGAATGTTGTGAGCAGTGGGTATAGCAGGAACACGAGGCAATAGGGAACACTGCAGGTTGAAAAGGCTGTCGAAAAACCTCAGGATACAAATGAGAACGGAATCAGGTTTCATTATTCTGCTGGTCACAGAATGACTCGTATAAGGCTGTGCTTGCATTGAATCACTTCAATATGTACAGAGATACGCAGTTTGTTTGGTAACAGCAGCTACTGTGCATGTGCAGTTACCATCTCAGCTATACCAGACTAATCAGATTCCTGCAGGAAACAGAAAACAGATAAAACTGCGTAGGTTGGCAAGATGTCGATACACAAAACTGATAACTTCTCAGCATCTCCTACATGTATAAAATGATCACATGCTCAGTAGCTGCTCATATTATTAAAAGCTCTGTAGATATATATGAGGACTGTTTCCATGAACATTTGATTAATCCAGAATTTTCTTCTCCTGCAAAACACTACTGCAGTCATCATAGCAAATACTAAATTTGCGAAGACTTACTTCTTTAGTTTCCTTTCATTTTTGCAAGAACTACAACATAGGGGAATACAATTTATTTCAAAAGTAAAGTCCAGGAACTATTACTTCCTTCCTCTCAGAACAGCAAAGGTGTTTAACTTCAATATGAGAGTGCTGCTTTGTCAATAAGCAGAAGAGATGTCTGCTAAAGTGAGAAGGCTGTCACACTGACTTACAACTTCCAAGGAAAATAAAAACCTCATCATTTTATCAAGGCAGTTAAGGGCCAAGCAAGAACATTTCTTCTAAAAATTGTTATCACAGCTCTTTTGTCTAACAAGCACAGAAAATCATATTGCAAGTAGAGCCAAAACCATGCCATGAATTTGCAGATAGGCCTTTAGGCGCAATTCTATTAATCATCATCTGGTAAAAGGACTTCTTTCTAATTATAGAAGTAACCATGCTATTCAAAAAACCACATTAAAGCACTTTACATCAATGAGTCTTAAAGAATACTTCAAAGCAAATCTGTGTCTCATAACTCAGTGCAGGTAAAAAGCCCCAGAAATTAAGGGAAGCTGGATCTTGCTGACGCAGATCAGTCTGAGGTCATCCACTGCTCTGGGGTAACACGCCAGGCTGTTTTTTTCCTCGGATCTTACACTGCACTTTTTGATAAATAGAGCAAGGTTATCCAGGGAATACTGGGGGGAGTAATTGATAAACCAGAGGGTTGTGCTGCCATTCAGAGGGAAGTGGATATGCTGGAGAGCTGGGTCAAGAGAAATCTGAAATTCAACAAAAGGAAGTGCAAA
Source organism: Rhagologus leucostigma (assembly GCA_013397725.1). Taxonomy (NCBI): domain Eukaryota; kingdom Metazoa; phylum Chordata; class Aves; order Passeriformes; genus Rhagologus; species Rhagologus leucostigma. Next base: position 9,292 of record VZTD01001603.1, read on the forward strand.
GTCCTCCATCTCAGCAGCAATAACCCCAGGCACCATGTTACTACTAACTAGTAAAAAATCTGGTTTCAGGTACTTGTTTAGTGTGAGGGGAGAACGGTACAATAGGCAACCTAAATTTTTCAGAGCAGTATTCAACTACCTTACATATGAAGTCCCTTCTTTTCCTATAGGTCCCTATCTCATTCTTATTTTTCGTGCACTTCCTTAAATACATATAATTGAAGAATTGTTCCTGTAGAAAACTGCCTCCTATGAAAGTAGAGAGGACCAGATAAAGTGAACAGACTCAGCTTTAATGACCAGAGCCATAACTGTCCATGAAAATGTAAATATTTGCATGATGGGGCACACAAAAAATTCTGTAAGAACAAGCAAAGCAAGCCATTGAGATTAAAGATTTTTAGAAACCCACTTCTATGGAGAGAGATTAATCAGTCACAGAATACTGTTTTATTTCCAAGCACCTATAATACAGCTTGTGCAATGGGACTAAAATCAATTAATATCTACATAAGGGGAGAATTAGGCCAACATAATTCCCTAATCGATTTTTCTTGTAAATCTATCAAGAGAGGGAAGACAAGAAGATTCTCACTTTTGCACACTCCTGAGCACAATCCATAGTTCAAAAAAGTCAGTTTTGCCAAACAGGCTTTTTTGAAGTTCAACATCTGCATCATAAAACTGAAATGAAAAGGAAGCAAAAGAATCTCAGTTACAATGGTGGCTGAAAGCTCTAAACTTTGGAATATCATCTTACCTTTCAGAAAATGCAAGATAAATTTTTGCCCTGACCTCTCTACCACTAACTTAAAAAAATCCTGTTTTATGCAAGTGAAATACTTAGATTCGAAACTTAACTAGCTACCTATTTATGGTTTTGGGGGTTTTTTTCATCCATCTTCCATTTTGCTTTGCAGCATTTCTTTGAATACTTATAAATGTTAGGGAGAAAACAGATGGAAAATATTAGCTTTCCTTAGATAGATGTTTTTTAAGACAAGTCTTTATTATATATGCAACTATTACATTCCATATTTGATTTGACTCATAAATAATTTCTTTCCTATGACTAATAAAAAATTGTTCCTTGATTGTCAAAAAATGAAAATGCTCTGGATATAATTGTGTTGTGAAAACTACACAAAGATTACTGAAATCTTCTAAAAAATTTACAAGTAAGACTTAAAAGAAAGATCACACACTATAAAAGTATATATGCAGATTTACATGTACAGGTTAGCAACCAAAAGGTAGTAAATCTATCACCCAATAATGCATCAGAAGTAAATAACAAAAATCAAAACCCTCCGCCTTATTCATGCCAAAACAAAGACTGAATTATAAAGTTCTCATACAGTAGAGGTGCCTTCTGAGACTAACACATTCTTTCCAATTCAGGATGCAGAAAAATTAATTTGCTACCCAGCCAAATTGCTCTACTACCATCCAGATACACTAACGTTTTCCGTTGTGATTTACAGAGGCAAATTTTGGATGCTCAACTCTCTGAGACAATGGTTATATTCTAATCAGTGCACCACTCAGTTGTGAGAAAACTCAAAGTACAACTATGCTAGAAGAAACTGAAATATATAGCTATTAAAATATGTATTTTATTTTTTTGAGCAGGAATGGTTTCCTGGTATTTTTTTTTTCATATTCTCTGAAACAATTTACAGTAAAAGCTCTCTGAAAGACCTGAAAGTCTGTCATTCAATTTACCCTACTAATAGATAAAAAAGGGATGGTTTGGGGAATGTATTGCATAAGCTTAATTTTCATCTCCCAGACAACAGGCATTCATTAAGTTTTATATTAAATTTTCTCATATGTGTTTCTCATATTGCTTGGTACCTATGTATTCCCTCCAGATAGCAAATACTTTTAAACTATGGACATCCAAAGAGTAAGAAATATTAGAACAGGTTTGAGTTACCTTTAAAGAGTATTGCTTCAAACCACCCGCAAAGGAAGGTTTTTTGATATAAAGTATTTCCAATTTTCAGGTGTTTTCAGAATTAATTTGCAGAACTTTCATTCTTCAAGGTGCATAAAAATGGGGTAAAATCTACTGCCATGTTGGTTATTGCCCAACAACTTCTGAAGTGCAAATACTTAGAAGATATCTCGCAATGTTTTGTATAAGCACGCAATGAAAATAGAGAGGAAAGTGGCTCTATCTGGTAACTGCACCTTAGCTCATTTCTGTTGCATATTCAGAAGCATATAATTGTTTAAGATATTATCTCTTTTTCTGTACGAAAGGAACTCGGTTATTCGCAAATTGCAAATCCTGAGCCAAATTCAACATGCCGTGATGCTGTAAGAGGATTTGCAAATTTTAACCATCCCATTCATGAGAAAACACAACAATCAACTTGAGTATCTAGACTGAAGCACAGCCACACTCAGGCTTAGTTATTTTATTCAGAACTTCAGTACATCAAAGAGACAGCAAAATCTCAAGCAGTCTGCAAGCTGCCTGAAACAAGAAAATGATTTATTTATTTTCAAAATGCAGAGATGCAATTTAACCCAGCCAACCATAGAATTAAAAATAATTATCTCAAGAAATGTTTTTAACAGTGGGAAAATGGAAAAAACAGTTGTGAAATATGTCTGGCCACCAGCTGTAAAGTTGACTATAAATGCCTTTCTGCTTAAAAACTATTTTAATATTTTTGGCAAATATTTGTAGTTATTGTTAATAGGGGTGGGAACCTTTGAGGTTGCTCAGATTCCAGACCAGTATTTCTTAAACTAAAGTATTTATGGCTCCACAGTGTAAGACATGATTAAAGTCACTTGTCTCACATCTAAGAATAAGGAAACTATCTAGACAGGACTTGGATGAAATCCACTTAATGGTGCACAGGAAGCCTAACACCTGACCATTTTGCAGTGAATACTGTTCAGGTGTTCAAGATATGGCAAACGGCCCTGCAAAAACAGTGATGGCTTGAAATTCTGGACAAATTTACACTGTCCTCAAATTTTGGCTGGATACATTCTCAATGGAAAAGAATATTTCTTTCAGGTTTCCCTGTTGTTGTTTTCTTCCAGGGTTTCTGTGCCATAGGAGCAACAAACTTTTAGGTAAAAGAAAATGAAAAGGGAAAACCTTAAGTTTCTTTTGCTGCTTAGGCTTACAATGAGAATTCCAAGGCCAAGAAAGCACAGGTAGAGAAAACTTTCTGCAACAGTAATATTTAAAAAGCCATCTGTTAAGTGACCTAATACACCCTTCATGTCAGTAAATGAGTGTCAACAGATGTGCTTTTTTAACTGAAGGACTTCCTAACTCCCAGTTTACTACCCTGTACTGACCAGCAATATCAAAAGGTGTCAGTAGAATTATGAAACCCAAGAGAGCCTAATCTAACAGCAACCCAAAAAATACCTACCTACAGTTTCCTTTTCCAGGAGGTGTACCATAAAACTGCATCCTCTACACAGAACATATTTTCTCTGTATTTTGCAATAGAAATGCCTCTATCCTTAGAATTCTAAGTCAAGCATGCCTCTTGCTACCCCAGCCTCCTGGAAAGACTCTTTCCCTCCCTGCCTGGTCCAGTAGCCTCAGCTTTCCCTCTCTTACACCTCCCTAGCTCTTCAAAGACCTTTTGACCTGTCAACTAAACCTCCAGGGCTATATAGCTGTTGGCTAGTTCTTTTCCCATAAAGACAGTTCAAAAGAATGTATGGGCATTGCCTTAATATTGGTTTGGGTACACCTGCCTAAAAAGAAAGAAACAATCCTCTTCTCTTAGCAAGCAAATCCAGGGGGTTACCAAAAAAGGACCACTGTAGGAAAAGTTACAGGTGTAAAGCAGAAAAAAGCTAAAGATCAACATTCCTGCCTCACCTTTTAGGTATCTGAAAATCAAAACAGAAACACACAAAAGTTAGATGCAAGTACTTGCAATTTTTAATTAATATAAAGGCAAGGAACAGGCAGGGAAATATAATGGCTGAAGTATAAAAATTAATTTACAGTGAGCAAGAAACTCAAGTTGCAACACAGAAATGTTTCACATTAAAAGTAAGAAGAAAGAAAATAGAGGGCCTTAATGAGAAAGAAGAGCAATATGCTCTACTGAAGATTGAAATACTCAGTTTCTTTTGCCTACTGCCTTCATAAAAATGGTGATACCTGATCACTAGTAGATATGCACTAGGAGCTGGGGCTTAAGTTGAATTTACTGCATCTAGAGAGTTAAATGAACAATCCATGAAGTATTAGTGATCATTTTTGCTAACTGTTTATTTTGGAGATTAGAGAATACCTGAGGGCTGTAATAGAGAAAACAGAAAATATATCTTTAGAGCGGGTCAAAAAGGATGATACAGAGAATCTGTATATCAGTGAAATTCACATTCCTATATAAGAACTAGAACAAATTATTAAAAAGACAATTTATAAGCATCCAGAAGACATGAAAGCTGTAAAACAAGGGCTAACATGAATTCGCCAAGAACGTGCTTCTGTCAAAGCCTCCAACTGAACAGCTTGTGTAATGTTTGTAGCAATAGATCTACTAACTCTCAACCACAGTAAAGCTTATCAAAATGTTTTGGTGCTATCCAGTGTTACACTTGCATTAACAATGTCTGGAAAATTAATTATATAAGGGCAATGTGGTTCAAAACTAAAACTCAGTGACCATATTAACATCTTATTATCAAGGTGGAAAAGAAGTGGCCTAATTCATTTAATTTATAGCTTAGAAAACAGAATAGAACATGCTTATGTGGAATTTGCAAGGGCCAACTTAAGCCAAACAGAATCATCTTGGTAAGTGGAGAAACGGTTTTAATAACAATACATAAAAGTGCAAATTAATGTAAGAAATCAAATGGAAAAATATAAAAAGGGGAAAGAACAGCTAGGCAACAGTATAGTGGGAACAGATCTGGTGATTATAGTTATTGCAAACTAAATAGGTATCAACCCTGTGGTACGGAACTAGGAAAGAAAAGCATTTTCAAACTGCACCAGTCTAATAAGATATTAACTGTGCTTCTAAAATTTGCCTTGTTCTTAATCATTAGAAGATAGAACCTTAAACTTAAGGACCAAATTTTCACAAATTCATTCCTACACATCTGAAAAGTGCATACCAATCATCAGAAACAACACACATTTTTCTTGAGAAATTTTTTTACTTGCCTGTAGTATGCTTCTTAGTGCTTATATCTATCTATATTACATGTCAATAGTAAATTATTGTTTGAAAATATGTCCTTGGATGTTCAGAAAAAAATCCTTTGAGATAAAATTTTAACTACATTTTCCCCAGCCATAACTGATTCAATATAATATTTGATAGTTTAATATTTGAATATAATCCTTCAATATTTACACTTTCAGTTTCTTAATGCACACTTGAGGTTTCTACTTCTCACATTCTCTATCATGTTTTAATGGTTGTAGTAAAAACAGGAAGCACTTCTTAGGTGTTCAAATAAACAGCTGTTGACATCAAAATCAAAACTCGAAATTAATGTACCAGGTACTAATTAGCACAAGAGAAATTTACTGTAATAGACAATTCTCAAAACAAGGTATATCAATTGATACAGAGTAGCAATAAATCCTGTCATACAGACTAGCAATAAACCCGTCAGTTAAACGACCACTCTCTACTGGGGTATAAACGACAATTCCAACTAAGTTAGGATCAGATACAGTTGTGTCCAGAATAAGGCCACCAATACTGAAAAACAAAGTACAATTCTTAGAATAAGGCAAGCAGGACCATTAAATAGTATTTTAAAAGTTTTATAGCAATCTGACTTAAATCGTCTTCGCGCCACAATTTTCATCTCATCTTTCCCCTGAGCCATTACCTCATTCTGAGCTACAGACTAACATCACTATTATTAAAACTGACTTCTTGTATAACAAAGACCACAGAATATCAGCCAATCACTCTACTTTTAAGATTTATAACTCTCATTGGCTTAAATAATCTCTTAGATCAGTGCTTAAATTCTAAAGCCTAAATTCTAGAGGCTCCTTAATGATCTCTCTTAAGTAAATTCAAGTAAGAAATACAGAGATACAGGATGACTATCAAGATGCTTCCATGCAACAAGACAAACAGACCTACCTGCTTATAATCATGGCAGTTATAACAGGCTCCCATCCTGAATGGAGGACAGTTCTGGTAGCTGGGTGTTTGGCAGCTATGACAATCCCCATCGGAGTTAGAGCCAAAAAAAAGGCACCAACCAAAGGAGATACATAGTAATATGTCTCTAAAATAATAATAAAGAAAAAGAAAACAAATCCCTTTTACTTTCCAGATATTCCTATACTATTCCTATATTAGTTTTTTTCCTAATTTAGAATTCTAAAATAAATTATGATCTATGCCATACAATTGAGGAATTTAATAGTCTTCATGACTATTACACCTAAGTTTCAACTACTGCACTGAACAATATGGTTAATATCTGCCATCTGGGATCATTGTCTCTCATCTTCTCAAGGACAGAACATCTGTACAAAGAAGGAATTTTGAAGAAGATTTTTGTAAAATGCTTTATGATAAAAATACAGTAAGAATGTAGATTATAAAGCATTATTTTGTAACTGAAGAAAAATTTTTAAAAGAAACTGAATATAATGAAAATGCATTTTGTTTATACCCAGATTCTTACCACATGTACACTCCCTTCATCCCAAAGCAGGTAATATGGTAATCTTTCCAGAAATAGCATAGCTAAAATGACGCAAGCACAATGTGCAACACTGAGACATTTATATCAGTAGCTCAGTTGTTTCATAGCCAGTCTGAGTCTGAAAATTAACAGGCAGTTCTGCTGCTTGCACCTATCCATGAGAATGTCATCCTATTTCATAAGGATACAACTGCAAACACTGGTGAGTACCATCATAAAGCTGAGATTGTAAAGCAAACAGCTGCTTCCACAGAAAGAACTTTTTTTTCTGATTACTTGGTTTTATAATCCCATCCTCACAGAAGCTATTACAGTGATCCAAGACTTCCTAATTCAACAGTGAGGTAAATAATGGAAAATTTATCCTAATGGCAAACATAGATGTATAAACTGTGCAAATATTCCACTTTTAAATATTTGTTTTATGAGAAGCGTGGTCATGTACCTAATGTTAAAACACATTTTGTCAAAACCTTCAAAATTTAGACAAGTCTTACAGCAAAATATATGTTAAATTAACAGGTTGAAATAGTTAATATAGATCACACAAACACTTTACAAAAGAAGAGTAGCTGGTATATAAAAAGTATTCTCACCTATGTGTTATGGCTTACTACAATGGCTGCAAATCCAAGCAATTACTACTTTGATGTTACCTTAGGTGACAGAACTGCTGTAGAATTTTTAGAAGTTACTACCCTTCTGCATTGAGTAACAACCTCTGCAGCAGAGCCAGCACAAAACATAGTAAGTTATGTTTCCCTGGGCAAACTGCAAGTAGAAAGCTATCGGAATGAGAACAAGACAAAGCCCAAAAGAGAAGTAATTTTTTTCTTTCCTTATCTAATTATTCTACAGTGTATTATTTCCCTCTTCCTTTGTGAGGCCTTTTTTTCCTCCTTTCACCTCTTTCTGTGACTTAAGAGGTGGACCAGTGAGAACACCCAGCTCCAGTCTAACTCTTGGGAATAGTGAGGGACTTTTTTTTTTTTAATCTATGAGAGACTCGACTCATAGAACATCTTACTATAACAATCTAAAAAGATTAACCTTGAGACGCGTCTTTAAAGGAAGGGTAGACATCTTCCTCTTCACATTTAATTCAGAGAGGAAATAAACGCATTCTACAATAGCTGGAGAATGGGAAGAGGAAATTAATGGCTTCTCTTTTAGGGCTTATTTCACTCAATTTTTGATAGATTTATAGCAGGTAGCTTACATGGGAAAAGGAATCTTGCTCAAATAATGTAGCCTCTAGTAGAAATTAGAGGTAAACTGGAAATATACTACTTTAAAAAACTGGTAGGAACCTGAAAACAATAATGTGAATCACACAATTTGTCTTCTCAACCCAGATTCAACATATCTGGGAGCTAAATGCACATTCTGTGAGAAGAAATGGAAAGCTTTAAAGAAGTTTTCAAAGAATTACTGACAAATGACAACACAGACCTCCACATTTAATTTACTGGGTGTTCCTATTCCAAAGCATTTCTCGTGCTCTTTTGGAAGAAAGGTGCCGGGTCCCAGCGACTGTCCTGGGGAGCCCTCTAGTGCTTTCCCCCAGCAATTCAACAAAGATTCACAGACATAGCTCCTTTTAGAGAGTTGTTAAGAACTGTTAACCTTTTACTGTTTTAATCCCCGTGTTTGATAACTTTGTCACTATTTTTAAAGTACTCTAATGAACCTTTAAGAAATTATATACATGATGGTGGCCAAACAAGGTGTTTCATTTGGTCCTGGCATAGGTAAAAATGCTACAGTCCTTTCCCCTGTCTCTTCAGGGTATGCCATAAAGTATTGTATCAAACCAAAGGCTGCACACCTCTGTTACAGACAAACATAAAGCTTGTGCACAAATAATTTACATCCTTCCAGTCTTGTCTGAAAACAACTCATCCCATGCAGAGAGCAGCCAGAAACTTATTTTGTTTCAGACCATTTCATTAGTTAGGCTAATAAATCACAGGGGAAAATAGTTAATTCTGAACACAGTTCAGAAGTGAATCCCACCAGTTTCATTACTACCCTATAAACTGCAGGTTTCTTTTTAACATTCCCATTGGGCATCTTATTTTAGCATTGAGAAAGCAGGGAAACAACAGAAAGGAGAAAGAACATTCTTAAGAATATCTGTGCTGGATGAGGCACAGTTTTCATCTAGCCCAGTATCCTTTGTCACACTATGGCCAGCAGTTCAGGCTTATGGAGAGAAAAAAAGAAAAATGATAGGTTTAGAGTGATGCTTCTTTCAGCATGCCCTGCCAGCTTCTGTTGTGGTTTGCATCAGGGATTTCATCTGTCAAGTCTCTGCATCTGTTCAATACTCCTCAATGGATTCCTCTCTGACTAGTTTATCCAAACTTTCCTAAAATCACTTTGGTCCTCCTAATACATCATAGCAGTAAGTTTCACACCCCACTCACGTATTGTGTAAAAAAAATGCTTTAATTTCTTTCAACCTGTTGCCTAATTATTTTCTCTATGCCTCTTCCCTGCCATTCACAACTTGATACACCTCTCCTGAGCTGAAGGTACTCCATACTTTTATTCCTTGTTACTATTTCATAGTTCAAATGCATGCATCTTGGAAACCACCTATTTCCAAGGGTTTCATGGCATGTTCTTTCTTTAGAAAGACTCTCTTGTTTCCAAAAAGAAATAAATACAAAGACATTGAAAAAAACACAAAGAGCAGAAGCAGTTGTTTCAGTGGTAACTAGATAATTACATACTTCACCAAAAGAGAAGTGTTTCCAGAAAATGTTACAGACAGAAAATTTGGAGTAACAATTGGAAGCACACTGATCCTTACACCTACACATGTGGGATCTGCTTTCCAACTGCAGTGGCAGAGCAAAATGGGAGTGGTCATGACAGCTATAAAAGCAGCAAAGGATCAGTTCAAACTGTACCCATTTCTTTTTTTATTCCTCTGAGACACATTAGAACACCTGTATCAAGAAATGTAAATTTCTGGAAATGTGTGAAAGGAATAAAAAAGTCCAAGTTTCTTTACCCATCTTTTTTGGGGGGGTTGAGTGTTTTCTGTTTAGATTGATAGATTAAAAAGAACAGCATGTTACATGAGAAATCGAAATATTAGTAGTAATTACTTATTTCTTTAGAAAAAGAGAAACATAAAATCTGTAATTTATATAAAGCACAGGAAGCAGTACTAGACACAGTACAAAATAATATAGGTTGTTTATTCACAAATTACTAATGTCGCGACTATTAAAACACCAGCACATGCAACTAAGTTTCGCCTGTGGTCACAACTTCATAAAAAAATTTTAGAAAGGAAATAAGTAGAAGAAGCTGTTCAAAAATGGTAAGGCTCAGTATTAACAATTTCCTGTCTTTCAGTCATGTGGGTTCCACTTATACAGAGTGTTAACTGAGATTAGATACTGACAACCTCTTCAAACTCCACACCTACCCAGGTTGCTAGTACATGCCAGTAATCCTAGCTAACTCTCTCCTTCTGCCCAACTTCCCTGGCTCATCACTGACAAGTATAAACCCTAATGTTGAACTGAATTTCAATCAAACATATCAATTTGTTGGGGCCTGAAATCCGTTTTCTGCAGAATAACCCAATGTTCCAGTCTATTAAGATTTTGGGGCATAGCAATAAATTTAGATAAACAGACTAATGAAATAAGCTCTAGTTATTATCCCAGCCCTAGCATTAGCAAGGGACACTAAATTTCATGAAAATAGGGCATCTTCTCTGTTTTTCTCATCAGAAGAAAAGAAAGAAGAGGTGCTAAAAAAGATCTTTGTCAATTTTCACTGTAAATTTACAAACTTCCCTAAAAGAAGCATTTAAAGAAAGTATTTGAGAAATACAGGTATTAGAATAAAATATGAAAGATTTAAAAATCGTTATGAAATAAACAATCTTATTTAAGTTTTAGCAAAAATACAGAAAACACAAAAAAGTACTTCTTTGCACACTGATACATTTAAGCTCACATCATGTTAACACTTTCTAAATATGAAAGATCAAATACTGAAAAAACAACTGCAAGTCACACCACGGTAGCTTGAGTCTTATCAGACACTTTTCCTGGTTGATGATATAATACTTAGATATGAAAATGTTTGGACAATAAGCACAGCTGTAAAGACTATATGTGATGATATCAGCATCTCTGGTAAGTTATGAACAACACAATATATGATCTATGGTATACTAGACTATAATTGTCTACAATTATGTCTTTTAAAACACAATAAACTTTTAATAGTTTCTATGGAATGAGTTAGCTGCAGCAATGATTTCACTTTGAATAAGGTTCTTAACAATCTTTTCCCACTGTGAGAAAATGTTTTCACATTTTTTTGTTTCTTCATTACTACGGTTTGTAATTCACATGTAGATACTGACTGTGATATTGTCAAAGTCTTTCAGGTATTCCTAGATTGTGCCAAAGTTTAGGTTAGTGACTTCTATGATTTCAAAAAAATAGGAAAAAAAATCATGGCACTCTTAAGATTTACCATTAAATGGTATAAATGTTGACAAAAAAAAAAAGTCAGTTAAACGAAAAGGTTTGCTGAACATCTCCCTCCCAGACTTCTCCCCACCCTCCTAACCCAAAAGAGGTTCCTGGGGAGTCATACACATTTAAAAGCACACTTACCAAGGCAAGTGTACAGACCCTGACTTATCCATGCTAGTATAGCAAGGGTGATGAGATCTCCAAAACTTGCTGCTATAGGAGTGGCAACATTGTCAGGATTAATACCAGTCTTCTTAGATCCAACAATAACTCCAACCATTATTACTCCTAAATTCAACAAAGAAGACAGTACATTAACTGAATCCACTGTTGTAATTCCACAGAGAATTCCAAGATCACGACAATTTCAAACTTAATAAATAAGAAGTCAGTGGTTTTTTCCCAGGTTGATTGGTCTCCCCACCTGATTAATGACTGTGTTTTAGCCATTTTAAATAATGAACACATACATTTAAAAAAAACCACAGTAAGCACACACACAAAAAAAATCAAGAACCATCTGTACAATAAACTACTTTGCTTATGACTAGAATTAGCACTATTGAAACTGTAAAGCAGCTATTTCCTGAAGAAAAAAATATGAAGTGTATTCTTTTCCAACCCTGGTAACTTCTGCTGACTGAAATTTAAATCAACCTAGGCTGAAAACAATGTAAGATTAAATACTTTGACATCTGACATTGTGCAAGACTATCATGGAGTTAGCAGCAAACACCAAGAAGCTACATAACAAATTAAACCCAAGACAACATACAAAAAATATTACTTGCTACACAAGTAAAAAGAATTAATTAAAGGTGTTAATTTCTATTTTTTCCTATAAACAGCAACACTAACTTTTGAAGAGTAATCTCACTGCAAAATGCAAGTGGCTATTAAAAAAAAATTCACATTGTTACTAGGAGTCTTTGGCACAACCTGAGTAACTTCCCCTCTCATTGTACATTATACATAAGAGCTTCAACTGGATATGCTATCCTTCATGTTATATTATGTACGGTAGGCTACATTCACTTTCAGAGAAACTGCCTAAGGAATTCTCAAAAGGGAATTCTCAAAAGAAAGAACTTGTATAATGCTATATGATCACAATCTTTCACAAGGACCTAGTTCACGGGTAGGAGGATGAAGCTTAGAAAGTAATTTCCTGTACTGGCCCATCAACAGGACAAAAACCCAAAAGTTTCTCTTCGTGTCCAAATCATACATGTGAAGTGTAAAAAATGCACTCATGTTCCCCAGTTCTCTTGCTGTCCTTAATTTTGCACATGATCAAACTCAGTGGCTTTCTAGTCACTAAAAAACGTGTGTGCTCCTCATTCCAGGCAAAACTTTACCAACTTTGTAATTTTCACAGAAATAAGCATATCAAAGCAGTAAAACAAGGAAGCTACCCATTTTACTTGACTTACTATTCTAAAGACTACTGACTATGTATTTTCATTAAGAACATGTCACAAGTAGAGGTACTTTCCTCCTCCCCTTCACATCCATTAAGTACAATATTTTACGGTTAAATGTTTCCTGACAATTAGGAAGAGAATATTAAATTCATCATGCCATATTGCTCCAGACAGACACTGGCACTGTTTGTAGAGCTGGACTTGAACTTGGTCCAAACCCTTCAAATAATGAGCCAAATTGTTCACTTCAGACACATAGCAGAGCACAAACTAACACACAAGCAGCATGGGCAACCTGCAACTTTGAATTCAGCTAAGCTAACATCCGGTATCACTTGAGTTTAATTATAAATAAGTTTTACCTGCTTAGTACTAAGAATATATTTTGTACATTAATGAATATAGAAAGCAGGCGGTAAAGTTCTCCATCGTATTAGGTGAAATCTAAAAACCATACTTTTTTGTTTAGATATGCTCAGGGGGTCATGCAAATCAAAAGCTTTCCAAAGACTGTGACAGGAGAAGAACGCAATATGCCTACCTATATGGAAACTGCAAAAGGGCACCCTATGCTCAGCTGATTTTCAGATGTATTACACCTGACTGGATTTAAATTTTAAAGGAATAGCAACATAATACACATTCAGCATCCACAGAAAAATAAATAACTGCAAAAAGTAACACATATACCCCCTCTACCTTGTAAAAGAGAAGCTATGAAGGCAGTTGCTACACTGCTAGAACACAAAAGGACTGAATGATCAAAGCGGTATTTGCCCTCTGGAATCCAGCCCAATATAACTGCTGCCACTGCTGCCAGAAAACCAACTACTGTTGCCTGAACCTGGAAAAGAAAGTGAACAGTTCTTAAAATAATTGACAGACTTAGAAGGACTACAGAATCATTTTCTGTTAGCTTTTCCTCCTGTCTACATTTACATGCCAAGTATAATAGGAGCATCCTCATCCATTTTGTACAGAGGATGACAAACCTGGATGATTAATAGGCCAGCAGAAAACGCTTTACCAGCATTTTACAGACTCCAGAATAGCAAAAGTAGAATCAGGGAGACGAGCTCAGGATTTACGAGAAGCCAATGCCTAAAGAAGCTTCTAAACCACTTAAAATAGTGAAGTCACAACATAAATATTTCACTTATTTTTTGAGCATGTTACATTATAACTTATGAACAAGAAACAGCTCTCAATCTTAAGAAACAGTTGCTTTGTAGAACATGCACTCCTTTCCTCAAATGACCTAGCTATTTAAAATACTGGTTTTTATCCAAAAGCTCTATTACACACTTCCTTTAAACATTGAATCCAATGAAAATACAGTACTAGAAACATTTGAAAGGTCAAATTTAAAAGGTTTGGCCAAATCTGAAATTTTTCTCTAATCATCCTCAGATCCTTTCCCAGAAAAAATTAAAAAGTAAATATACCCTTGGAATAGTCACAAATTATACTTTACCTCTTCTTCTAATAAATATAAGCTCATATTGTTTCAGAGAAGAGCCAGTGTAGTAGAGCTAGTTTCCCATTAATATTGTTCATCTCCATACTTACCAATATTTGTGATGTAACTTTTTCAATAACTTCACTCACTTACAAGAATTAATCCAATAAACTCATTATATTTACCTGTTTTAAGGCCAAATTGCCAATTATTAGGTTCCATTTCTCAATGGGAGAATCCATTTTTCCAATATTTACCTACCAAAATTAGAAAAGAAATTCAGACATTTGGATTTAAAATGGCATTACTTGAAAATACCCACAAATAATCCAGCTAATAAAATAAAACATTTCTATTAAAAACAAGCTATATCTTTTAAAAGTCAAACATTGCTTTTGATTTTAAATCATAATTACAGTATCTTTCCAAAAGCAGCTAAACTTGATGCAGTTTTACATAGTAACTTGTTTAACATTAGCTTGCTCTGCAAGATATACCAGCCACCTTACACTCCTGGAATGTCCAAGCACCACCAGTGGTTAGATCAGTGGCTGGAAGATCCCTCTAGATTGAGCTTGTTTCTATGGTGCTTAAATTCTGAAAACAAACAATGCTAAAATCTAATACTGTTTAGCATTCTAACTTTTCATTTATACAATACAGCTAGAGACTTCTGATGTATAAATGATGTAGGTCCAGTATCAAGGTAGTGGCTGAAAGATAGCAAATAAGTTATTCTAAGAAATTTAAAACTACATACATACCCTTTTATAATTTATTTCCTACTTTTGCCTTGCCTTTTTTTTGAGTTAGAGGACAAGATCTGATGAACAATACAAACCATTGCAGTATGACTGTATTTAAAATAACTTTCTTTTTGAGATAACAGAACAATTAGTGGCTTTTCCCATACCATACTAATTTATAAGATAACATACTTCTCAGAAAACAGAAAGACTTCATGAATATATTTTTCACCTTTCGATAATTTCTTTTCAGTAGATTTCAATTCAATTTCTTTTCCATTTTGTTTCATTTTGTGATAGTAGTGACTTGCAAGGAGCAAAGTATTAAAAAGAAAAGCTAATTTAAAAACAGAAATATAATAAGACACTTTGCCTCAATCACACTATAAATATTTTATAATGTTCAAACTACAGTCAAAGCTCTGCAAATACATCCATTAAGTTTAAATAGAAAAGCAATTGTTTCAGGAACTGCTGATAAGAATCTCCTTTGAATTTTTCTTAAATATATATATGCTAAATGAACAAAATGGCAGGCTATGGAGAGTTTCACTTTTTCTCTCCTTTGAAAAAGTTTTCGAAAAGTATCCAAAAAAATTAACAGTATTATTTAACAGTATTACTGTTAAAAAAAAGTAATCTTGCAAAATGCTTAATCCGGCCTAAAGGTGAGCTACTGCCAAATGCCACAGCTCTTCTTTCCTCTGCTATCACCTACATGTTTACATTTTCATTCTTGAACCAGATCCACCAGCTCCATGACTGAGTTCATGGCAACATAAATCTGCTGGTTTGATGGAAAACACTTTTTCCAGTGAGGAAAAAGAGGTTATCCGCTATAAAATGATCTGATCCATCACATCCAACCATGTAACCGTGCACAAGTGCTCTCAGGGTTTGGAAGGGAGACAGAGCAGGACCACTCCTTGCAGCTGCAGATTTCCATAAACTGAGATCAAGTTTATTGTGATACTGGGACCTGAACAAAAGGTTTGTAAAATCACTCTGCTAACGCCTAACCCTGATAACACACAGTCAGAACAAGAGTCTGCACAAGTTTACAGGACTGAATAAGTGGTGTTTTGGTGTTGGGTCACTGGGGGGTTTTTTTTGTTGTTGTTGCTCTTTAAAAATGAAAAAGGAATAGAGAGGAAAGACAGCAGTGTGAATTGAGACAATGAGAATGACCCAGAGAACAGAAAAGAGCCAAAGAACTGAAGGACACAAACCACAATATAAATATTGTGCTTGAATGGGCAGTTGACCTAAGCGCACCTCACACAGTTATGCCAGCACAGCAGTGGGCAGAGGGAGAAGAGCTTACGGAGATAAAACTCCAGAAGCACCTTTTTGCTCTTTGTTGTCTGTATTCTACATATGAAGTAACTTCTGGTGGGATAAAAATTAATGTTTTTAAAACAGTAGGCTTTAAGATTGCCAGGGTATGGAGAGTTTACACTAACAGCAAAGTGAAGTATACCCTGAGGTAGATGAAAAACACAGTCTTGAGACAGATTTAGTGAAATAACTGATTCTAAAGTGGATGGGAAATTATGAGTGACCAGTAAGAAGCAGCTAAAGGAGAAATTTGGGCAACAAGATGAATGAAAGTGACCAGACAACACTTGAAACTAGGTGTACTACGGGTAAGAAACTTGCTAAGAAGACACTACTTTTTGACTGACCACATAATTAACAACAAAGTAAAGATAATTAGTTTACAGCCCCAAGAGTACAGACGTGTCTGCAAATTCAGATGCAATTATAAGCTAAGTGAGCAAGCAGGGCACGAATTAGCTGCAATGCTCATGTTAGAAATTTCCTCCTCAAAAGGTAAAGCTGGTCACAGGGGAACAGTCTTGCATTTAATTAAAGACAAGTGTCTGGTGGGCAGCCAAATTTAGCCAAGGCAGACGTATGACAATTTCTGGTACTGGGATGACAGGAAGCCTTTATGGCATGCTTGAATAAAAACGTCTGAAGCATCAGTTGATTTAGGTCTTGGTGAGGCTTAATTACACTGGTAAGAGGCACTGGTAACACTCCTCAAACTAAGCCTTCTTAGTATTGAATTGTTTGAGTCTTGGTAGAGCTTGGGGTTCAAATGGCCAAACTGCCTCTGAAAAACCACATTTGAGATATCTACATGTTGAGGAATACATTTAGTGCATCTTTAATGTACAGATCATGTTATAACAGTTACTGGGATACTCTTAAGAGTGCCATTTCGGGCTGGGGAGAGTGGCCTGAAACTCATGATGCCAACTTTCGTTTACCCACTGGACATGCAGCCTGTGTTGTGGAAACTCCAGCGTCCTTCATCTGTGTGCGCGAGAGGGGGATCAGCTCCTGTTTTGGTAACAGCTGATAGATAGTAAGAACCAAGGTGAGGAGTCACAGTGCAGAAAAAGGGTTTGTGCGACCATTTTCCAAATGTCCCCCGAGAGCTGTGATGTTCACAAATGTGATGGCACTGGTGAGGGTGGGGAATTCAGCCAATGATTGACCCAGACAAGGTCTGGATTTGTGATCTGGCAAAGGTCATAAGATCAGTTGGGACAAAGAATTAAAGATTACATTAACTGACACAGAAGTGGTGAAGTGTATTCTGACCTTCTTTATTTTAAGCCTTCAGTAAGGCACTGGTAGATCTTGGACTTGGTGCATTTTTCACTATGCATTTTTAATCCTCAGGCCACAAACTGTACCAATCAGAAACAAATTAAGCAACAGGTCAACAAAAACCAAAAGGTAAAGCAAAAGACAAAAGCATTCATGCCTGACAGTAAGGGCAGAAAGGTTTAAACGCAAAATACTGTTAAGAAACAGTAAGAATACTCAGAAAAGTAAGAGCAGTAAAATCAAACAGAAAACAAGATTGAACGGCTAAGGATGACATTGATAAAGATACAATAGAACATGTCAATTCTTATGTATGAAAGTAATCAATTTCTGTAATGGGCATGACACAAGCAAACCTTCACAGGTCTGCCAAGGCTATGTCCATCACAGTGTGCATTCAGGCAACAACTCAATATAATGGGGCAATGACATTTATTAATGACAGAACGCTGGGAGACCTCATCAATACAAAGCATAGTGATACCATACAAAAACTTAATGTCCTTGAGGGTTGCAGCAGCAAAACCAGATAAAATTCAACAGTAGAAGAGCAAGGTCATGCACTTATGGACTAATAACATTTCTGCCAGAAGATGGAAGTGAGAGCTGGACGTGAACAAAAGCATAAATAATAGGACACAGTCATTGATCACAAAGTGACTGAGAGGTCTAAACCTGACCCTTCTAGGCAAGTAAGTACATAAAACCCTAGAAACTTTAAAGAGCAATATTCTACAAAGGCATAGTAAAATCTCATCTGGAGTTACGTATACCTTTGACCAGACATGTACCGGAAAAATTCATTCAAGTAAGAAGAGGCAGAGAGAGGGGGCCTTGCTGGAGAACAGAACCACTGCATTAGGCAGTGTCTTAGAGAGATACCCAGTGCAGCTATCAGAAATAGTCTAGCCACATTATTAGACTGATCTAATCACCAGTTATTCACACACACACAAAAGATATACAGGAATATCTGGCTTACTTAGACTAGAAAAATGAAGAGATAGAACATCCCCCAAAACATAAAAAACAGCTATAACAAATATATGAGAAAGAACACACAGAAAAAACCTAGTTATGCTACATTACAGTGTTGACAAACACAAAAAATAAGCAGACACAAAAAACCCCAAAACAACCTCACCAAAACAAAAATAAATAAATTTATTTAGCCAGAAAGCTAAAAAAAAAGTTTCTTGCAGTTTGATCAACAGAGGTCTGGAATAGCAATGTTAGCAATGCTTTATTTTGGTGCCACACAAATAGTCTTTAGAAAAAAGTGTTTAAAACATAAACATTTTATTAGCCTTTTGAAATCCCTCAAGGTCAAAGAGATCTCTCAACCTTACAAAATACACACGTAAATCTCAAAAATCTGCTTTATCTGTTCTGAATGATGACGCAGAAGAGACTTAAGAAGTGAAGTTTTGATGTGTGGAGACAAGGGTCACCTTTTTAACTTTGCCAATTTAGTAAGGGTTTTAAACTGCCCCGTAACAGCCAGATGAATTCACAAACGTAAAACACTTGTGTCCCAAAGACTGGTTTCCTTTTTGAAATATTTTAAACACGTATCTGAAGAGTGAAGAAGAAAAAGTTACTTACAGCAGTTGACAGCCTGGATGCCAAGGTCATTTCCAAATTTCCTTTGAGACCAAGAAGTGCAGGAACCAAGATAAAGACTTCAGTAACATTCTTGAACACATCCCAATGCTATATGAAGGATACAGTGGGAAACATGTAATTGAAAAATTCTCTTTAGACCATCCACAAAGTATTCAAAAAATTCTGTAAATCATAACTTAACCCGCTAAAAAAAATTTTATCTTTTTATATTAGACCTAAAAGTCTAAAGTCAGAACTGTTACCTATTTAGATAAAACAGATTTATGACTGCATATTGCAACTTCAAAGATGAGAAGACTATAAGCAAGAGATACTAAAATTGGCCTTAAAACAAACGTAGTTAAAAAAGATGTCATTAATTTGAAGTATTTGTTTTTCATGACTTTAAAATAGTCCCAGATACTATGACTGCTCTTGAATTCTGCTCTTAATTTTCAATAGTATTTTCATCTTTTCCTTTCCAGCTATGTAGAAACCTCACATAAAACCAGTGAGGAATTAATGGTCATGTGAACAGAGCCCGCAAATAAAACAAGCTTGTCTTTATTCTTTTACCTGTAAGTGTACAAGAGCACAGTTTTCCAAAACCCAGATTATTTAAAAGTAAATTATTTTAATTTTTTTGCACCAAGTTCTCCGCTGTGCTACTTTGTATGTCTTGTCAACCCATGTATTTAATTTGTAATCATTTACCAACTTTAACTAAACTAACAAAACTGTAAATTGTCTTTTTATTCAGGGATTTACAATCATTTAAATTATTATTTTAATGAAAATAAAAGGATTCAGTTAAAGCATCTCGACAAAGAATAATAAGGTAAAATGTACATGAACAAAGCACCAGACTGGTGTCAAACAGCCCAAGGAAGCAGTAAAGTTTGTATGTCAAATTTTATTTTCCTTTTTCTTGAGGTAATGAAGTGTCTTTTCATTGCAACTGATTGAAGTGCAAGCTTCTTCTACTCTCTCAAGATTCTGAGTGACAAAGATTGTCACCTCTTGCTCCTATTTTGATTAACTTTGTAAACTCTTTAAGTGTAGTTAAAGAAATCCCTAAAGCTGAACGAAGCACAAAACAAAAGGGGGGAAAATCCACTCAGATTGTATTTCTGTTTAAATATTGTGGTTATTTCAAACTTCTTAAATAAGAAGTTCATAGTAGCAGAACCACACACAGACCTAATTACCTCTCAATATTGCAGACATCTACAATGTCACACATTAGACCTCACAGACTACCTGTTAAAAAAGAATCTTCCAAAGTGAATACCAACCTGTACAATATCCAAAACCATGCCAGCAGAAACAGTTCCGAATCCCGCTAGCAAAAAAGGTACAAGTATCTGCAGTGCCATAATACTACTCGATTCTTTGGGTTGTTTTCTACTTCCTTCCACGATGATATCTTCATTACTGTTACTAGAGAGAGTGTCATCCTGCAGCATGGCATCTGTTTCTGAAGTATCCATTCCATCACAGTAATTATAACTGGTAAAATCATCATATTTAGGGCTACAGCTAGATGGGCTGTGTCCATTGCTACCATGAAAGCTTGGTTCTGAGAAGTGATGGTACTCCGTGTGTTGTTCAGACCTGACATTAAAATTGTGTACTGCTGGTTGCAATCCGTCTTGCCAGACACCATTCACCTTTTTGTGTCTTTCCTCTTGGTTTATTTGGTAAACAACAGGAACCATACTTAAAAGCAGTCTCAAAAATTTATCAGACTGAATAGTATTGAGATTTATGGTCCAGTTTACAAAGCCTTCTCTGTCATGGACTTTGCTATTTGTTTTGGAGATGGTAGATCTGCCTTTACAGTTAGTCATAGTGCTACAGAAGTACAGGTTGAAAAGCACTTCGTTCTTCAGATGTCAGCCAAGAAATCTTGTAGGTGAGTCATCAAGTCCCACACTTACACGTGGACCAAAATGTTCCATTTTTGCAAGGAAAAGTGTTTTTTCATTGCTCTCAGATCTTCAACAATTCCATAAGCAAGACTGAATCTGATAAAAAGTAGAAAGTATATATTTAACTTTTAAAATATTTTAACTCTACAGAATACACGAGATATTGGTTCAGTTTTTCAGATCACAATCTTTTCTCTTTTCTGTTTACTGTGATTTAAGGTGAAGTTGTTTGTACTTTGACATTTTTATCATGGTGGGAAATTAAACAGTGATATACTGACAGTCTCACGTCATTTCACATTCCCTCCATCAGAAGCCACTTTACCTTCCTTTTCTTTAATCTTCATGTTGTGATAATAATTGAATGTCTTGGGGTGACTCTATCATGAGTATCCCCTATCATGCTCTATGCCCAAAAAATAATATTGTGCCTTTTCTGTGCCTTTAAACTGAGCTTGAAGGGCCTCAAAAACAGTCTTTGCTGCATATTATGTATTAGTAATTTACTAAAAGAACAGTTTTAATTTGACTCAAAGCTTTGCTGACTTTGGTATTTATTACCAAACTCCATAAATACAAGTAAATGATTGGCATAAACAGAGAAACAAAGGTCAGGGAGACTGCACCAGCACGATGTAATTCCACATCACTTTGTACCTATGCAAATCTGTTAAAAAATTTTACAGACTGCAGGAAACGAAAATATTCTAGAGCTGGAGGACTTTTAATTTGCATTTCCTAAGAAACTCAGCCTCCTATGATCGTAGGAGGATGATCCTATGACCATCATTTTTTATGTTACAATTCCTATACTTCACTTCCCTCTGTTTCAATGCTTGTAAGTCCTCCAGTATTTCTAGAGCAATTTTAGACAGACTTTACAGTGAGCGGAGATGTCAAAGCTTTTAGCAACTAATAGCCATGTAAGAGATCCAAGTTTGTGCCTTTGCTGGTAGGCATCTTCAAACATTAGCTAGGATAACTCACTCCTATATGGCCAGAGCAAGTCAAATTCAAAATTCCTGCTGCTCACAGAACTACTTGATTTGGGTTTTTTGAGTGAAGAGATGACTCAGAAGCAACATGATGATTTTCCCTCTACCACTTGCTTTATCCAAGGAAGCTCTGACCAAGAAACGAATATTTTTAAAATGACAACGGAATTTATGGCTTGATCTAGAAAGAAGCCAAGTTTTGCAAGAAACAGCAATTTTTCACCACAAGACCAGCTGAGGAATTTAAGCAACCAAGATTCCTGCAGTATCTTTTTCTACTCTGTAGCAGATTGTGCTATGTTGAACCTTTTAGTTCCAGTGCATAGAAAACTCCTAGGCCTCAATTCTGGTTTCCATACACTTTAATTAGGAATAACAAAACAACTTTTGCTGCTATCCCGGAGCAGCTCTAACCACAGGTCAAAATGGTGCTCTGTTAAGTGCTACAGAAAGATAGAACAAGAAGAAGAGGAAGGATTTCATTTCAGTCCCAGGAAAATGCATTAAGAAATTTTCTGACAGCTTTAACAAGGCAGAGTCTGGCTCTCATTGCAGTTTCTCCCATATGTCCTCCAGTCGCATCACCAGAGTGCTAGACCAGTGACTCATGGAAATTATTCATTGCTCTGGAACTCTGGCCAAAAATATTTGGGTTAATTATCCATATCTTTTGTAACATATGGAATGTTCTCCTTTTAAGTTTTTATATTTTGTTTTGCTTTATATTTTCTTAAAATATTCTATATTTTAAGAAAAATCCTTTGATAAGACTGTGGTTTCATTTAATATAAGAAAGTATTAACAAATAGAAATGGTACTTAAAAGAGAAAAAAAGAGGGAAGAGGAAAATAATTTGGTCAAGTTCCAAATGGAGGAAGAAGCTAGCGCGGATGGCTAACAGTTGAAATAGTACAAAGCAGTTTGGATGACAGCCATTTATGTTTTTCCTACCAGAAAGACTTAGAATGACAAAATGTGAACTTAATGATAAATGCTGAGAAATGAGAATTTAAGAAGATAAACTAAAAAATATAGAATCATAAAATTTTTTAGGTTGGAAAATATAGTATGGTATAATATACAGTGAAGAGTAATTGCTCCTTCAGAGCATGCAGAGAGAAGATAACTACAAACCCTTCTAAATGTAACTATTAATTTCTAAAAGCTTGTTCCAACAAAAATAATGTTCTAAATGTCATCTGATGCAATATTTTCGTCCTAAGTTACAGGCTGTTAATAATTGCTGTATTTTCAGGGGGGTTTTTGTACCTACAAGATGCAGCAAACCTTGTTGCTCATGTTGTTCTAAGGAACAACAAGAACATCCTGAGAAGCTTTATCATTGACAAGAAAAATGCCTATGCTGTTGTTGTCTAGAAAAGATATGGCAGCTAAAGAAGCAAGCCCTGCTTGAGTAATTCATATGAAGAAAAGGCAGTTAAAATCTCAAAAATCTCTTTCCCAGTCCCTGTAGGAAGACGAGATAAGTGGTTCTGGTTTCTTGACATATAATCTGGAGGTTACAGAAAAAGATGAAGTACTGAAAAAAAAAAGAGAGAGACAGACAAAGATCCTTTGAGAAGTCAGGAAGCAGCCTCAGATTTATCATATCTGGCATATTACATATGAAATGAAAGGGCACCTTGTCTTTGTCCCTACAGGCAAAATAATGAGCTATGCCCAAACTACGAAAATAATAATTCTCTCTTCCTTATTGTTTCCTAAGTACCTACTTCTAATCATTTCTTCTTTTCCTTTATACATTTTATACCACATAACAATTACTGTGTACTACCCACCTCTCCCTGTCTCTCAGTCCTGCAAGCATAAACAAACATAAACAGTTCTGTAAACATAAATGGGAAATACAGCCATATCCTGCCATTTGCTTAAGATGTGTTCCTGAAAAATGAGACACTTGGCAATCAAACAGAGAGCAAGCCAATTTTACCTGTAAGAAGTAATACAACTGATGCACACAGCAATTTAAAAAATACACATGGAGACAGTATACATGATGGTCAGGCAGAAATAAATGCTGTAGAAAATCGGACCACAAGCTGGGAGAGATGCTGACTTTTGGAAATGCAAAGCTGCTTTAGAAAAATCTCAGGTACTTCAGCTATGACACTGAACACCTGATCATTATCAAATTTTTCCATTCTTCACCTTTGATTGGCTTGATCCATCTGAGAAAGATGAAATGACAAAAAAAAATTAAACTGTTCGGGAAGAAGCCAAAGAACTCTCTTCACTATTGCCCAAAGAATTGTCCACATTGTGTTAGACACACCTATAATGCTCTTCTCAAGAGCATGGGAAAGAAAATGCTTCTTCCATATTCTCCCTTGGTTTAAAGAACATCTAACATTAGCAGGATTAAGGGACTGGATTCTACAGCTAAATTTGATCAGATAGGTATTAGACTGCCAACAATTCATTTAAAGCATGAACACAATAAATCACCATGACCTTTTAAGACCCTTTAAAAAAACAGGAAGGAGGAAGAATCAAGCATGAAATTTCTGTTGAGTCAACATTATGACAGGCTAAAACAATACTTATCAAAGTCTAAGTCTAGGGAAATCTCTGATTTCTTTCAGAGCTTGGCTAGCAAAACCAAAAGATAACATCTATCTAAATAATTCTGAGGGCTTTCATGGGACCCAAAGCTAATCACACCACAGTCAAAACCTGTTTTTCCTAATAGTTGCCAACATTTTTTTACAGGTGGTCTTTTAGAGCAATAATAACCTCTGCACTGCACTTCTAGGCAGTCCACAATAAAATACAATTGTGTAAACATGCCTGTCTGAGAAATGCCTCTCAGGACAAGAACAAGCCTTGGAAAGGGATTCAGGAAAGTAATATGAAACGCTAACGAAACACTGAACTTTAATATTTTGCCATAATAAGCAAAGATGAAGCTGGATTATTCCCTGGCTTGAAAGACTCTTCTTGTGTCTTCAGAGATGAAGCCAGACTCTTCTCACTGAAAAGATGAGAGGTAGCAGGCACAAATTGAAACACTGCAAATGGCACAGAACATAAGAAAAAGCTGGGGGTTTTTACCACAACAGTGGCTGAACACTGGTTCAAACAGTTCTGAAGACTCCACCCTTGGTGATACTTGAAACCAAACTGGACACGGCCCCAAGCAACCTGTTCTTCTTGACCCTACACTGAGCACAGGTGGCTGAATAGAAAATTTCCCGAGATTCCTTCTGACCTCAACAATTCTGAGATCCTGTAAAGTTGGAAATGTGAGATTTTGGGGGCATTTTTTAATACAGGTGATACAGGGATCTGCATGGCTTCTTCTCCACTATTGTGTTGTGTATACAGTATCACACTGACACCCTTATCACAGCCATGGCTAATCATTTACGTTAGTGTAGTGGGCATATCAGCAGAAAGGGAAAGCTACATCATATCACCTCAGCATTATACAGAGTAAACAGGCTGTATTATCATTAACCATTCCATAGAATCCGGAAACCAATGTGGTACACTGGGCTAAGATTACTTATAGCAGATATTGAGTGTTAAAGAGTGCTGAAAATTAACAAATGTTGCATGCAAGGCAGATATAAGAGCATTACGTACCATTTTTAAGTATTATGCAGTAAACTGGTTAACACTGTGTTTATTGTATGGCAGTTGCTGGTTAAATTAACAGCTAAAGAAACAAATAACAAGGGGGAAAAAAACAGATTATAGAACCTCCAGATGCCGTCTTGATAGTAAGACACTGAAAGACCTGCCAGCCTCAGGCTCAGTTTTCAGACAAGTTTGAGACTGCTGCATTCCACTTCCTGAACACGGCAGCTTTCGATTTTGGCCCCAAGGAAGAGAAAAGCAGCTGTGAGAAAAAGACTTGTTTTGCCTCTACACTTTTAAGGCAACTCATTTAGAAGAGATCAAAACAGTCAAAACACAGCAGCAAGGCTGTGAAATGTGGTTGGTTGTAAAATGACCCAAATGGAATGCCAGCATGAAAAATACCAGACAAATCACATCCTTCAGCCCATCAAAAGCAGGTGGGAAAGTATGAAATGTAAGAGATAAGGCAGTCCTCTAGATTAAGTAACTGATAAGTACTTACCAGGATGAATCCTAACTACTCTTTGGGATCCTGATTACAGGTCTCTACTGTCATCACCAAGGAGAGATTAATTACTTATTAACTCAAGCACTAGGATACAGACTTCACATTGTTTTTTGTGGATAATATCATACAGGTATTTGAAAAGAAAATGATACGCTGCTATTTTCCTTCTGAAGTGTCTACCAGGCATACTGCAGTATTTATGGATCCAGTTTCACAATCTCTTTAGGGCAGTAGATGTAGGGAATGCTGCCAAAACAGGTCATCCTACCTGCTCTCTTCATTTTACCCACATTACTGAACTGGTAAAGTGAAGATAACTAGGCATGTCTACTAAACTTTGCTAGGACTCTTCCTAAAGACTAAACAACTATTCCATTTTATGTGATCCACTTATTGTAGTGTGGTCTATAACCTAGATTCAAATGTGAGTGAAGAAGACACACAATTATATCCTGGACAATGGGCTGGGGGAAGCAGAAATTATAACATTCACTGAAAGTAAGAAATAGACAGCTACAACCTGAACTTCACTAAGAATTAATGAGAGAGTAGAAAGTAAAGTGGAATAAATCACAAAAAACTCCTACTTTTTGGCAGAAAACTATGAAAAGAGAATAAATGTACCATCACAAGTTAATTACAATGCTTGTAAACAAAGAAGAGGTGATCGTTGAAGTCCGTACACGTGCTGTTCAGATAGAGGTCCCATGCTTGTCTAGGTGACATCTACGGTGACAGAGTCTGGCACATTTTTATGGGTGCAAAGGTGGGAACAGAACTGCCTGCACATGCGGATGTAGAGTGCCAAGGAATAGGGGCTACTGGGAATGTTGGGCAGATCTCGTGCAGGCACAGAGAAACCAAAGAAAAGGCTCATTGTCCAGGCTACCTGGAGCAGTGCATAATTACGCGCACATGATGAAAACGCGCTGCGGGGTTCTGAGGAGCACAGGGTACCGGGGCGCGGGTGGTCAAACGCCTGGCAGCATCCGTGCTCCGGGCGCAGGACACCGGCCCGGCGGGCGGGCAGCGGAGCCGGCCCGG
>VZTD01001603.1:39618-74010 GCA_013397725.1 Rhagologus leucostigma
CCCAGGGCTCACTGCTGGCTCATGGTCAGCTCCTTGTCCACCGGCACCCCCAGGTCCTTCTCCGCAGAGAAGAGCTGCTTCCCAGCAGGTCGGCCCCCATCCTGTACCGGGGTTATTCCTCCCCAGGCGCAGGGCCCTGCCTTTGCCCTTGTTGGATTTCAGAAGGTTTAAATGGTTTCATGACGCTCTCCGCGGCGCGCTGTCCCTGCTGTCGCACACGGGTGCGGGCGGCAGTGCCCGTCCCTCACGCCGCCCANCCCGAGGGAGGGACTCGTCAGGCCGCCGGGCTGCTGGTGATCCACTCGTGTTTGCATCCCGCTTGTATTGAAGAGCTGCTTTCCCGGGCAGGGCTATGGCAATGCGAAGTAAATAAGGGGGGAAATCCACGTTAAACGATGGGCAGTCGTAACGACGTTTTTATGAGACCAAAAAGAGTTAAAAAGACAGAACGCTTCGTTTTAATTAATGATACCGGACGGAAGGCTCCATTGGTGGTCATAAGGATTAATATGGATAATTAATGCCGAATTCCCTGGTACCGTTTGGGTTTTACGGCTCTGCTGCTGCCCACCGTTAGCGGAGGTCATGGGCACCACAAAGATGAGGGGAGGGATTTAAATCAGTGCGACTGGCACGCCTCAGCTCCCACCTCGCCATGCCTTGCTGTGGGGTGTTACAGGTAGTTTTTCTATGCGTTATGACTCTCGCTTAATCAATCTTTGGCTCAAAAACAGCGTAAGGAACTTCAGATTAAACTTAAGGAGTGTGTAAAAGGTGACCTGCAGGGTGAGACCCGTGGCCCGTGTAGCACGTATTTCTTCCAAGTGCAGCAAAAGCAGATGAGAATTATGGAAAGCTTGTCAGCTTAAGCACTGCAATACTTGTTTGTTTGCAGGGCTGGAAGACATTTTGCTGATTAATTCAAAATGTAGCAGCAAGAAGGCCACAACTTTACAGACGGTTAAGATGCCAAGGAGCAGTGGTAAGTAAGGAGGAGCTTGTCACTGGAACTGTGTCAGGTAGTAGGCAACATTTGTGACATAACTTTTGTTTCAGTGCTTTCCTTGCGTAGGTAAAGGGAAAAGCTCTTGGGTTCAGTTTCTACAGGTGGTAGGTCCTCCTCCCATTACAGTTCCATGTCCCACTGGTGAGTCATGTAACTGCTGCTGCTGCAAAAATTAGATTTTGCAATGCTAGGCATTACAGCTCTAAGTTTTAGGGACAGATTGTTTTTTCCCAGTGTGGAGTTGTTCCTTGGGCTTCTTATCTCTTTTTAGAAGTAATTTGTCAGTATGATATATTTGTTGTATAAAAGCATTTAATTTAAAAAGGACTCCCATCAAATTATTTTGGTTTTTGTTTTGTGATTGAGCTGAAATTTAAAAAGATTGTTACATCAAATTCTTTGTTAGATAAAAGTGTCTACAAAGATGACAGTGTTTCAAAGGTAGATTATACCTGTTTTCTTTTGTGGAGCTCACTTGGAATAGTACCTCTTCTCAAAGAAAGTGAACTGTGTTTGGCTCATCTGCATGTGTGGAGCAGTTTATTTGAAAAAACTCTGGAGGTGAAAATATTGTCTTCCTCCATGGAAGGGATAGGAGTGTGTTTCTCCTGATTGCATTGATTACCTTAGAATTCTTGTGAAGTCCCACTGAGCTGTAGAGGATAAGTGCTTTATACTTCAACCTGGAGTTTCCCTCTCTCTCCCACCATCTTAATTTCAGAATTTCTTTAGTTAATTATGTTGACCTTTCATTAGTCTATCATGGCATCTGCTACAGCTAATTTTTCCATCTTCTTTGAGATCTTCAGTCTATGCTTAATTATTGTAGACAGCTGCAAATTACAGTTGAAGTGGAATTTGTTTAAAGGCTCATTTCTGAGGTATAAATGTGAACACTAATGGACATCTCTTTGACTTTTTTATATATATGTGATAATTGTTTCTTTGCAGTTTTGGACCGAGTACAGAGCTTTTTACCACAGATGGCCCAGGCAAATGATGAGCTCAAAAGAAAAATGGTAACAGCACCACCTCATCAGTTTGATATTGAACATCTAGACAGTGAAACAGAAAAAGTTATAGAAATGGTAAATATGTTTTTTATTTTAACATAAATTTAGATGGGATTAAAATAACTCTTTGATCTTAGGATGAGTAATGTGATAGATAAAGTGAAGTCTTTACCATTTTCTGTGAAGTCTTTACCATAGTCTGTGATCTGCCAATTCAAAACATAGATATAATAAAGATGCTTATTTGGTTGAAATTTACATCCTGGTTTTCATACCTGTGGAATTTAATCACTGGGGATAAAGTAGTTTAAGAACAGAATAAGACATGCTTTTGAATCAACAACTCTGAATCAAAAGTCACAAATTGTATTTTAGAAGTCTCGTAGGTAATTTGGTTTAGCAACTGGACAATATAAGGCCTAGTAAGGCTTAACAAAAGGCTTTAGTGTAAGTGTCGTAACTGGCTTTCAGCTCTGCTCTGTCATTATTTTTAAGACTGACTAGATCTTTGGTTTAGAAAAGTTGTTAATGTTCTTAGATCCTTTGTTGCTGGTATTTGTCTATTTATTTACAGTCACATAAATATTTTCTTTCTGGTTTTAATTGGAGTGCTGCAGCCACATGCTTATATAAGAAAATTTTATTATGAAGGTGATGCATGTGCATGATCCAGCCAAGTGCCTTCTAGCTAAGCAGACCTCAAAAATCATGGCTCTGTATATGGATACAGGAGATCACTTCAGAAAATATCCTGGTGGTTTAAGCTGCTTGCTGTTTTAGAGTAGTTGTAGTGCCCTGAATACTATTACATTGTAAGATATGAGCTATATCGATAAATATATATGTATATGTGTGTGTGTGTGTTTGTGTATTTGATATGACCCCTTATGTACTAAATTATTTCATTTGAATTTTTTACTGAAAAGTAGTTTTGATGCCTGCTTCTCATCCGTTTAAATACCTGATTTTGACAATCTGAGATCAGCTATGGACTCAGTTCTTTCTTGGATAGTGATATAAATATGGCCTTAGATTTGCTATAGGCCAATATAATAGGCAATTTAAGTATTTAGGAATCTCTTCATGATATTCATCATAATCCTAGGAAAACCCAAAAGTCTTTTCTGTTGTGATTGTGGTTTTCTTATGGTGGTAGGCTGTTCAATGTGTTTGCCTTATGTTTTACTCCAGTGATAGAAGTGCTGTAATGTGTCTGTGTGTGTGTGTGTATATATATATATGTGGTATATATAATGTGTTAACCAAGATATTTTTTTTTCCAGAATGTGGCTGTAGTTGAACTGAGTGATTCTGATACAGATGAAGAGTTGCTGACTTCAGAAGATGACTCAGAATCTGGTGAAGATGACTCTGTAACTGATGAAGTGACAATAGACAACATTAAGTTTCCTAAACAAAAGGGAGAAAAGGGCAAAATAGAAATTTTGGACAGCAAAGCGAATGAGTAAATCCATTTTATTTTACTTTAAAAAACCCCAAACCAACCAAATAATGTTTTCTCACTTTGAAGAGTTGGCCCTTAAAACCACCTTGTTTCTCAGTGCAGCATCTCTCAGGATCCTGTGAAATGCTATAGTTTACATGGTGGAGAATTCAGGATCCACTCATGACTGCGGGAGGCTGGATTTCTGAAGAATTAAGTGCGATTTGATTCATCAAATAACAGGGAAATGGACTTCATAGTAGATTACACTAAGAAAACAGCTAGAGTAAGGGGCACTTGAAAGTTAAAATTCTTGTTCTGTTCCTTTACTGAAGGAAGACTTTTTTTTAATAGGATGATAGAAGTTTTTGCTTCAAG
Source organism: Rhagologus leucostigma (assembly GCA_013397725.1). NCBI lineage: Eukaryota > Metazoa > Chordata > Aves > Passeriformes > Rhagologus > Rhagologus leucostigma. Next base: position 43,460 of record VZTD01001603.1, read on the forward strand.
GGCAAGAAAGAGTTAGCTAGGAAAAAAGCTTTGTTTTTATATTCCATATCCTGTGAAGTGTTATGTACACTATCAATATTAAACATTATCTTTAAGTACGCCAGAGGTATGTCTACATTGCATTCCTGATGGTGACTGCTGAACACCAGAGCAGTGGCTGAGCTCATTTCTAGCTGAGCCAGCCTGGGTAAGGACAGCCATGACAAGAGAGTTCAGCAAAGGGTAACTTACCCTGTGTGCCTGCACTGAGCTCCACACCAGCTTGGAAAGGTTAACAGGCTCGAGTGGGAAACAGTTGGGGCTGTGGTGCAAAAACCCTCCATACTCAAAGGATCAAGCCTGCTTCTGTGGTGTTATGATTGCGTTAAGCTACACTTTTCATCCCCCAATTTCCCTGCAACATTTCCAATTTCCATTTTGTTAATTGTCACTGACAGAAGGATGAAAAGGTGAATTTTCAGCTGGCCTGTGCTTAAGTTGGCTTGACACAATTGTGAAATCAGAATCAGCGAAAGTGTGTCTCATTCATACGTACCTCAGATTGATCAAATACAATGGTTTGGGCTGTTGCATTTACTTCATAGATCAGTTTGCATTTCAGAAGTGTCTGTCATGCTCCTGGATGTCATTGTTTCTTAAAGGAACTTTGTATTTTCTACACCATTAAAGTGAAATTTTCTATACTGTATTTGCTCAAATATTAAACTTAATGTCATGACTTGAAACCTGCAGTTATTTATAGAATTTATCTTGAATCCCATACTTGAAGTTCTAGTTTTAATATATGTTTCTGTAATATTTGTAGTAAGAAATAACAAGGATTCTGGTCTTTCTTTTACAATGTGGCTTAAATATAGGATGGAGACATGATTTACTAATTAAACTATGGGATATTTTAGTGAAGGGGGAGGAGGGGAATCAGGGAATCACACTGCTACCTTAAGTGGCAGCCCACAGAGAGATGAAGCTTTGGGTGTTGTTGCTTTCTAAGAGCAAGGAGTCTTAACAGGCTTCATTAAATAAGATCTCAATCTGTAGAAAATTTCTTCCAAACTGAAAAAAGTTTGAAAGCCAACATCAGACCTTGGTCATTTTACAAGGGATTTTCCCACAGATTAAAAAAACCTCAAAAGTATGAAATACAAAGTAATAATCATGCAGTCTGAAACAGTGATTACAGTCCATGTGCACAGACACAAAAAGTGATTTTAATCCGTTAATGTAACCACCTTTCAAATTGCAGGCAGATCACACATTCCGTATCAACAAAAAGGTAGAAAATATTTTCAGTAACTTTAGCTTGATATGCATAGTTTAACACCGATGTTGAACTCTGTATGTACTATACAAAGATCATAGTAAGTGCACTTCCTTGCATTGATTTACTTCTTATGGCACAAAGGTTTTCTGTACTGCTGATAAGTCACCAGAGCAGAGTGATTGCTACCGTAAAACCTGAACTGGTTTATAGCAAAAATGGTATAATCAGTATTTTTTAGTTCAACTGTAGAAGCCTAATGATTAAGGATTTAAAATGATCATGTTAACATTATGTCACAGAAATATGAAGTAGTTACGTGAGAACTTACTCTTCAGTTCTATTTAAAAAAATAAACTGAACCATATTCTTGGGGTTTTTTTATGGGGGAGGATCGGGGGAAATTGTGCTACCAACTGTTGCTGCTGCATAATTTAAGTAACTTCAGGGTAATTTCCAAAAACCGTTCTGCCAGACTAAAATTTGGACCTAATTTATAGAAACTTATCCATGGAATGAATGTTTTGTTTTGTTTGCTTGGTTGTAGCACTGCAGACAGCATATCTTAGGCGTGTTGAGTGCTTCGTGTAGTCATCAAGATTCAAACTGCTGAAAGTTTACTTCCGAAGTGAAGCTGTTACTTTAATATTCCACAGTGATGGCTTTGGTTCTGAGATATTCATGAAGAGCTTCTTCACCTGTACAAGCACAATATTCACCTGTTAGAACAGCAGCTAAATGTATTTTGTCAGGCCGTAACTATTATTAAGAAAAAATTTGAAACACTGTAGCCAATATTTGAGTCCTTAAGGAACAATGGAAACAAATTACCTTCCCACAGTGATTTACAGAACTGGTTTGACAAGAGGCCAGACCCAACAGATGTTAAAGAAAAAAGGAACTGGAATTTAACAATCAGCCACCCAAGCAGCAGCAGTCTCTAGATGGCCACTGGGGGCCCAGAGCTGAATTTATGAACTTTGCCTCTATTAAAGTTGATAGGTAGAGAAGCTGTGTAAAAATCAGTAATCTTCTTTTCCCTGATACCATCAGTCATTTTGGTTTCAGGAAATGTCTTTGGAGATTCCAAAGGCAAAAAATATGTTGTGTGAATGAAATTTAGTTTTCCTTTTTTCTGTGCCATGAGGCTTGCTGTGTCCAGATTTGTGAACTTTCTTTGACAGAGTGGACTTCACTTTCCTCAATTAGTTGTTTTGAAAAGAAAATATTTTTTTAATGCATCTTTTTCTGTGGCTGTTGGCAAATTCTGGTGACATTTTAAGGTATAAAAATGTTTCTCATGCTCTTACTTAGAGGAGAAACCTAAATTAGCATTCTTTCTGAGGGAAAGGAAAGAATCTTTTGGCCAATACCTTTGTTACTTGACAACATTTTGTAGCCTGTATGCAGCTCTGGATAAGCTGCAAGTTGTCTGCCCTCAGAGCAGTTGGGGAGGAATATTCTGCACGCTATAGCATCATTTAGCAAATGTACAGGAAAGGCTGAATGGGAGGTATTGAGGTGGGAATATTTAGGGAAGGGAGAGGAACTGGATTACTGTGATTGGAGGAATGTAGGAGATGCAGGAAATGCACCCATAGCTGATGTTTTACTAGGTACACTGTACCCAGGCAAAGTGCTTCTTTCATTGATGAGGACTCTGGGATGAGAAATGAGGGAGGGAGACAACTTACCTAAATCTTTCCCAAAGCCAGACAGCTTAAATCCACCAAATGGTGCTGCCACATCAGTTTTGTTGTATGTGTTAATAAAAACTGTCCCAGCTTCTAGCTTTTCACTGATGTAGAGAGCTTTGTTTATGTCTTTTGTGAAAACTCCTGAAGCTAAGCCATATTCTGTGGCGTTTGCCCGTCGCAATACTCCATCGACATCCCTATGGGAGAAAGAAATTATCTAATTGCAGCTAGGTAAAATAAACAAGTGTAAGCAACCTTCCACCTTCAGTGTCATTTAAGCAACTTTTCCCATGGCCTTTCTTCTCCAGTGAGCTTTTTTAAATATGACTTGTTAGGGGCAAATCTGTGTGTCAATCTGACATATCCATGGAAATGCACACCCTTGATTCAAGCTTGTGAAGCTTGTAACCTCACATTTCAAGGGTTAATATCTACACTGAGAAATGCATACAACTTTGCTCAGCTACTGTACAGCTTGGGAATTAGAGCAATACAAAAATGCCTGTAAAGCAGAATATGGCAGCAGATGATGAATCAGTTTGCTAAAATTTTGTCCAGCTTTACAAGTTAATGAAGAATAAAAGCTGAAATTCAAAACTTCTATCAAGACACAATTTTCAGGCGATTTCCAGAGTGCTATTTTCTATCTGCATCTCATCTCCATACAGCTTCAAAAATCAATAGTAGTTTGAAACTTTAAAAAATTCAATACAGTCCCTTATGACTACATAATTTATGGATTAGTAGGGTTATCTACATGGCTGGTTCTTAACTTCATTATCAAACTGCAGAAGATGATACCTGATGGAAATACTTATATGAAGTTTCTGTGTAGGGTTTTAATCTCATCTGTATGTAAAATAATTCTTATGATCTGGAATGAAAGATATTAGAAGTGACAGTTTATAAGATATACAGAGGAATTTTCATTTGCAACAGCAATGTGCCAGTGTTACACAATACACAACACTGCAGTCTTCTGTAACAGAAAAAAATAAGCAATTCCACTGGGAAAAATACACATTTTGTAATTTGATCAAGCTGTTGCAATTACCACATAAACTTCAGTAGAACATTTCCCTGAATGCTACTAGGTATTCAGATTGGTCTAACAAGATTTAATAAAATACTGTGTATGCTATCACTTCTTCACTTAGGTGAAAACGGGAAAATAAAGTTTCTAACAGTAACCAGAGGAGAACATACCCATTTTTAAATTTAGAGATGACCATCACAGGACCAAAGGATTCTTCCTGGGCAATATACATATGGTCTTCAACATCTGTGAATACAGTGGGTTCCATGAAGAAACCTGAAGAGAGGATAGAGCAGCTTTTGAGCACGGTAGAAGTGCTTATGGGTTTCCTGTTGTCCAGGCCATTTCTATCCCATACTTTGAAGTCATAAATAACTTGCAACTTGAAACAGAAAATAGATATGAATGAAGTATGAATGGAAATGCATGCATTTCAAGAGAAATGGCAGAAAAAAGGGTAAAAGAATGGCCTGTATTGATCAGTGACAACGTGTGCTGTTCCCTGCCAGGCCAGAAGGTCTGCATGCCACAGCCCAGGTGACTCCCCAGGGGAAGATCCTGCACTCGGACAGCAGGAGGACAAGGTTACAGCATGTCACAGAGGCCACTGTTTTTCTTGCTACCCAACAAGAAGACAGACTGTAGCCATAAATACCTCATAACTTACACTTCATTTGCACAGCTTCACATAATATGAGACTTGAAAACCCTGTGGTATTGTGGGCTTACCTGGTACTGTTCCCATGATATTGCAGCTCCTCAAAATAGAGCTGACACAATCATGACAGCTCTTGCATAAAGCGTAAAAGTTCCAAATACCTCTGGAAACTATTTTACCTGGTCTACATACTTGTCTTCCTCCATACACTAGAGTGGCTCCTTCTTTTACTCCAGTTTCACAGTATTGCAGCAGCTTTTCCAAATGTGCCTTGTGATTTTGTGGACCATGATCCGTAGATCTGTCAAGTGGGTCACCGATTTTCATCTTTTTTATTTCTTCAACCTATGGGTTACCCAATTAAGATGAAGTTACATAACATGGGAAATAGTTGTTGAGAAGCAGCATTGTCTATCATAAGCTATAATGAGAAAGTAAGCAACTGAAAATAAGAAATACAAGTGTCTGTAAAACTTGTAGGTCTTTCTGCCACAGTAAAACATCTACTTAACTTTAGTGTTTGAATATCTTACCACTTTTCTAACAAACTCATCATGAATTGATTCTTCCACGAACAGCCTGCCAGCTGCAATGCAGTTTTCTCCTTTGTTGAAATATACTGCACCCATACCCTGATCAGGAAAAAAACATAAATCTTTATACGCATTTTGTTCAGTCTCCCTTTCATTCTGTTCTCTTAGGTTGCATTCAATGTTTGTGACCCTAAAAGTCTAATGCTTTATGTAAAAGGATATCACCAATGCAACATCTTATTTATGAACTTTGAAAACAATATGGCTGGTAGGGATGGTGAACTAAAAACTATATGGCAATAGGGAGCTCAATTCTTTGTTTTCTTGTAATTTCTAATGTGCATTTCTTGTAGTACTTTTTGGGCCAGTATGAACAGTTAAATGGTGCTGGCATAAAGAAACATCTGAGTCTGTTTTCTAACAGATCTCAAGGTTTTTCATGCAAAGGATCCCTGGTATTTTTTTTGGCAAGTCAAGAAGAATATTGCAATACTGTGAGGATGTACCACAAAGGCTTTGAATATATTTTACTTCAAAGTAACATTACCATTTTTACGGCTCTGTCAAGTTCACAGTCACTGAATATGATCAGTGGTGATTTGCCACCAAGTTCGAGAGAAACTTTCTTCAGGTTAGCAGCTGCACTGTAAAAAATAAAAATAGTCATATAAACCCAATTTTCAATATCTTATTCTATTATTTCCTTTGAACCGTAACTAGTGAAATGGTATAAACCTCTGTTGTCCAATAGTGACTTAGTAGAAAGAATTCTAATTCTACATAGTGGTAAACAACCATATGCAGTTATGCTTTTTCATTACTTCTATATGCACAATATATCTAGTAAGATACTTCAGAACCAGACTAAGCAGGGTTTATTTATGAATCTTTTGCTGAGAGTACCTCTTCATGATCTGTTTACCAGTTGGTGTTGAACCGGTGAATCCAACTTTGCGAACATCTGGATGTTCAGAGAGGTGCTGTCCCACTAAGCCACCTATCAGGGTGAGGAAAGCAGTGTAACTGGATGGTACATGGGCAATTTTTACTACTCCATCAGCAGCACTGTAAAACAGCAGGAGCTAACACCGCAAATCAAATACAGTATCACATCCTTATTTATATTTGCAGCTTTATTCCTATGACTATGAAAAACTTGGATCCCATTAGTGTCTCCAAATTCTCCCATCTGTCTGGACTAACAAGCTTCTTAATATTCCACTGTATGTGGAATAATTGAATTTGTAACCAAGCCTGCCCCATATAATTACTTTGTCACTTTTCTTCCTTAGAGGAAGGAGGAAAATGGTGACATCAGGCAACACAGTGTGGACCGTGACTACAGTGACGAATATGCATCTTACCAGCTTGCTCTAGTTCTCACAGTCACTTTTAAATACTTCCATTTGATGATAAAATTAGGAGAAAAAATGAAGTTTTACAGTCAAGGGAAACATGTTTCTCTGTAATACATTCTTTTCCAGAGTGTTCATGTTAATTGCTTGAACTTGTAAAGGGTGTAGACTGACAGCTTTTACCACTAACTAAGGCCAGATTTTTCCAATTCTCTTCTGGAAACGTGTGAAATTGCTGCATGAAAAGATGCAAGCCTAGTGCCTATGAACATACCAATGTAACAGGTCTTCAAAAAGGTGAAGAAGTTCACCAGTTTTAGCATGACCTCTACCAGAAAAATGATGAGTTGAAGTTTTACCTGAACCAGGCAGAATATTTATAACGCCCTTAGGAAATCCAGCTTTAGCTGAGAGTTCTGCAAACTTCAAGGAAGTCAGAGGTGTGACCTAAGCAGAAACATTTAGATTAGGTCTCCTATTTTAATCAAATGCACGATGATACCTTTTACATTCAGTACATCTTAGTTTTGATACAACATTCACCTTCTTACAGTATTGGCAAATTAGAAGTGATGGCTTCTTGTGGAAAAAATTAATTCTTGAAAATGAGATTAGCACTGGAGCAAAATTGGAGTCAACCAAAACCTTGTATCACCATGGCAGTTTGTATTATTATATATGCACTTTCAAACACAGTTTGTATTATTATATATGCGTTTTCAAACACATGACACAGTCAACCTATGGGTACACATGACAGATCAACTTATGGGTGAAATCTCCTATATTGCCTAAATCATTTTGCCTGAACAGAGGCATCTGGGCCATCTGTATATTCCTTTTTGCTCTTACCTGAGCTGGTTTGAGTACAAGGGTGTTGCCTGCAGCCAAGCACGCTGCGCTCTTCCATGCAAGCATCATCAGTGGGTAATTCCAGGGGATAATAATTGCACAGACACTTCAGGTAGGGAAAAACATGGAGAGATCACATATTTGATGGTAACTTTTCCATGGCTTTTTTGCATATCAAGGCTGTCACTAAGAAAAAAGTGATACTCACCCAATTGGCTCTTTCTTGGTGAATGTTAGATTATGGTTTGGCCGGGCCTGGTTAATTGGAATTGTAGCACCCTAAAAGACAGAGAAGAGACAAATCTTTGTACTGATTAATAATTTTTATTACAAACATATTTGCCATGTAAGTATGTTTCAGAAAGCTACAGAGTAGGCTTCAAAACCACAAGCATTTTTGCATCAGGGAAAGGGGCATGGATGCTTCTGCTGTATGATTTTCTACTGTGGATATTGTAATCAACTCCTGATTGTCAGCTAGATGAAATAAAAGCATAGATAAAAAGGTATGGGAGAACATAAAGTAAGGGTCTGATGAACAAAAAAAAAGCTGGATGATATTCTTGATTGGTCTCCAAGATACCGGAGGAAATGCTCTTGAATGTGTGCCGCGTGCTGTGCCATCAAGCAAACTCACCAGTCTTGGTCAGACTGTAGCAAAGCACAGGTGTCTGCACTTACCTGCATAATGAGCACAGTGACATTCTGTCCCATGGATAATCAAGGGCTGACCAAGCAAGTATATCCACTGTGATACCTCAGCTGATTTCTTAGATACTTAGAGTCACATTTAAAATCCATATTCTCCAGCTCAAAGTGGACTATCCTTTTGTATAGACAGGGAGACTCATTCTAGGTAAAATTCTAATTCTGCTTTAGTTTTTGATTCCTCAATTACTTTTTCCTTTTACTACTTTTTGGCACTGTTTCAGAAGAATAACAACAAAAAAGAAGAGTAGAGAAGCATTGCCACTGATCATTTCCTTTACATATCCACTTGCCTGAATTTTGTCACACCATCCAGCGAAGTATCTGAATGTTTGCACAGACATTCCAATATGAGTCTTCAGAGCTAAAGTGTAGACAGCTCCTGAGTCGATAGACTCTATTGTTGCTAACTCTTCTTGATGTTCTTCCATCAGATCTGCAAGTCTTTAACAAAAATGTTAAAAATTCACGTCAGAGGGAAATGACATCTAACCATTGACAGCCTAAAATTATATTAGGTGTGGCAAAGAAGCATAATCAAAATAGCATTCCCACTAAATTTGGAGGTGGAGCACTGGAGCCAGTGCTCCTTAACATCAGTAAGGGATTGAACAATTGCCCATTAGTCTGCAAATGTCTTCACATTGGCTGTAGTAGACACTAAATGCGGACATGAACTGCGTAAACTCACCTGAGGAGTAAGTAAGATTGTGGTAAAGTATTACTAACTTGATAATAACTATCAAAGAGTCTCAAAAATACATCTGCACAGATTGATATCTGTACTTATGAGGCACTACTGTTAGTTTAGTGGTCATCTGTTCAGGTCTGTTTGCATCAGTGAATTTTCACATTCAGTCCTTTGAGTTTTCTCACATACATTACTGTTTTTCTTCAGCTTCTTTCTGTGATTTGGTACTCAGACATATAATCAATGCTCCCATGTGATTTCAAGAGCTTAAAAAAGTGCATTTGAGATCCTGTACAGAGTATTCAAAACTGGGTATGAAACCTATTTTTCCATTATGTAAATTCTGCCCATTTAAAGCATTCACAGAGATTTGGAAAAATGCTCTTTAATACCTGTTTTAAGTGTATCTTGGAGATCCAGCTGCAGATCAGGGCATTGGCAGTGTTGTGTGTAAGAGAATGGATATGGGCATGTCAGGGACAAAGGAGAAGATTCCATTTAAAGTGTGCTTAGTATCTTCTATTAATGATTCCTTAAGACAAAGCAGCAGAGCTAGGAGCTTTAATGGCACACACATTCTCTTTGGTTCAGCACTCACAGTCTCCAGTTTGAACAGAGGCCAGAGAAAAAGGGGCCTTATTTCAATTAAGGTGGTCCAGAGAGAGCTTTTATTCACACTGGGAATGGTTTGCAACATAAACAGTCTGGTGTTTTATCCTAGAGAATGAGTTCTCTAAGCAAAGATGAATCCAGGGATAACTTACGCAGTGTAGGGGATTTGTATTTTCTGTATACCTAGTATAGCTATGCTTGCAAATCTTTGAAGTGTAAAACAGATCAGGAGTTCTCACACCTTAAAAGTCTCTCTTCAGGTCAGAGTTAACTTGGTCTCTCAAGTACTCTACATTCCTGATACAAATTAAACACAAGTTTGTGCATGCTTTGAATATGTGCACACTTGTGAAAAACTTAAGTGACCAGGTGTATTTAATGTTCAGTTCTGACTTGCCCATTTTCTCTTGTGATGACTACTCAGCTCTGTGAGAGTCCTGCAGGCCTTTTTCCACGGCCTGGCCACACACTTCATAAGATAAGCAGAATTTTTGGCTTTGCTTTCATTCTTTTTTCTAAGATGCCTGCAATGTCTTATAAAACATGTGGCATTTTTTCAGGAGTAGCAACCTGCTTCTTTACTCATGTCTACTCATTCATTTGCATGTTTAGACCTGAAAAAGCAATGAAAGATCTTCATACAGGCCACAACAGAGGCTTTCTTTATAGGGAAGCTCTGATGCTTCTAGTCACCTGAAGTCTGCAAGAGAGTGTTCCCCCTGTGCTTGGGAGAAGCATCATGCTGCATATGGAGAATCTATAATAATTGAGGTTTTATTAGCTGCCTTCAGTATCACTCTCACGCTATCTAGTCAGCATTACCATCTTTCTAAGATCACCTCTTGCCCTTCAAGAATCAAACCCCACCATTAAAATGCCATTAATTCAGCAAAACCTGTGCTTATCTTCTGAACCAAGAGCAACACAGCCAAAAATAAGAACCAGGCATTAACTAGACACAGTGAGACAAATACAAAAAAGAGATAAAAATGTCTCAGGTAAATGTTGGATTCAGCTTAGAGAATTTCTGCACAGGACAATTCTTCCAATACAGACCATAACACATCTCCTACAGTGGGTCTTTAGCCAGATACTGGGATATGATCCTGGAAAAATCTAGCATCAGTTACAGTCTACTTCAATATTAGTGGCAATGTAGCTGTATGTTTACTGTATGGAGTGCAAATCTCTGCCTATCTAACAGGTAGACTGTCTTTAAAGCTTAGCCTCATTTATATGGAAGGATGGAGGTTTACAAGGGAATTCTCAATCCTCGCAATGAAACTCATGTAGATTAAATGAAGACATTAAGTATTTAAAATATATTTTCCTCAAATTCTTTGTTTCCATTCATAAATAGTAATGAAAGAGTGGTGGCAGTGAGAGACCACAAGATTCTTCTCTGCCACAAGAATTCTTGGCCAGCTAAGACCTGAGGCTGGTACACTGAAGGCAATCAGAGGATGAAAAGATGGGTAGTCTGGATCCTCTGACAGTGAAATTATGGATATCCATCACATTCAGAAAACGTATACAACAATTCCTCAGAGGAATAAAACAAGATTTGAGAAAATGAAACAAATGCAAGCTGTCTTGTACGTACCTGTACATGAGTCGCCCTCTTTCCCTTGCATTCATCCTCCTCCATTCACCATTTTCAAATGCCTCCTTTGCTGCTGCCACTGCCTTGTCAACATCAGCCAGTGAGGCAGAAGATACACTGGCTATTACCTGTGCAAAGGTAGCATTGTGTTAGCTCAAAAAGAAACATTGGGATGCAGAGTGTTACTCCTTCCTCCCAAACTTCTCAACTGGATATGAGCAAATACTTTATATCCTCAACTGTGGCAGTTATCATGGGTGAGCCAGGCTGCAAAAAGTTCAGACACAACTGAGGTGGCAGAATTTGGAGGACACTGCAGGGACTCAGATTCCTCAGTCCTTCCTCAGAGCAAGGTGCACTGTCCCACTGGATCTCACTCTCTCTTTCCGTATGTGAAACCAATGTGGTATTACAGAAGCTGGAAGTCTTTATATGTGGTATTTCAATCTAATATCTAAACATGCTAAAACAACTCCCATATGTTCCTTTTCTAAGGAATGGAGCTTCTGTTAATCACAAATCACCATGAACACAGTATTTTAAGATGATTGTGTTCTATAAATACACACGTTGTAAATCCTAACACAAAATAATTATGACTTTTGTTCCATTCTATACTGAGTTCAGGAAAAGTATCAGAGTCTGACTTCTGATGATAGTGAAATTTGTGTCACTGATTTCAGCAGACTTTATTTACTCCAGAATTAAATGGCAACTACATGGACATCAGAATCACTTCTCTTATTTATAATTCACAGTTATGAGTTGCTCAACCAATATTGGATAGTTCAGGACTGAAGTGCAACTGTATGTATTTTCCTATTGAAAAGTTATCTTTCTTACTGAGAATTTAAAGGAACATTTTAATGTCACACTTGCCCTAAGGTATCAGATTTATAAAAAAAGTAAAAAAAAAAGAAGTTGATTATTGACAGGAAATATGCACAATATCCTAAAAGAAACACTTCCTTAGCAAATAAACTTCAGCAATTTCTGTTTGCAAAGCTAAACAAGAATGAAATCGAGGTAAAATATTCAGCTGGGTACGGAAATTGACACAGTAATTGAAGTGGAATTAGGTTATTTTTGCTTTGCAGCTTGACTCAAATGGAAAAAATTGTAGAATACACAAAATGTGAAGTAAATTGAAATGTAAAATTATTTCTAGAGGTTGTTTAATACGTAGTGTATTATTTTATAATTAGCAATATTCAGGTAATGTTTTAGATTTTTTTAATAGGCAAAAAAATGAAATAAACTGGTATTGATCATATTTAGAAATTACTTACTGATCCATCTGCTGGATTTATAGTGTCATATGTTTTTCCATCATCAGCATTTATAAATTTCCCATTTATGAAACATTGGTATGGCATATTCACAGTCATGTTGTTAATATTTTTTGAAACCTGGGTGAAATAAACAACAAATTGCTTTAAATTTATAATAACTAATATTTTAATGTAGCTTAACAAGCTTTTGATATCTGCAGCCAATATCTAGACACATTTTAGCATGTATATGTGGCTGTTAGAAGTAAAATGTAATGGAAACCAAATACAAATATATAGAAGTTTGTATAACGAAATATTTATTTGCTTTCCTTCTGCATCAAGCAGTCTAATAAAACGCATTGTCTGCCCTCCCCTAAAACCCAAGAAAGACTAAGCAATTAGTGCAAAATAAAAGACCTTACATAATCAATGACTAACTCTTCTTCTTTGTCTTCTCCTCTGAGTTTTCTGACAACCATCTGAATAAAGTCCGCAAACTTAGTGGCCATGTACACGTCTTCATTCTGTAGTTGAAGTCCACTATGCTTCTGTTTGATCTCTTCTAGCATTCTAAAGATTTTGAAGAAAGAGTAAGTTTAATTATAAACAAAAGAATTCTTCAGATAATTAAATCATTAGAAGGTCGAAAGGGATCAAAACTGGGTCTCAGTTCATATGCGTGTGAATATGTCTGTGTGTTTCTCTGACAAGGGCACAGAAGTTGTGCATTTTCCTGAAATCTGTTGGTTTAATTGCAGATGCTATGAAAAAGAAAACATCAGTTCTGGAATACTCCGAGGTAAACTTTTGAAAATAAATGTCAAATAGAAGACATACTAGTGGAAAATAGTATTTGGGACTACTCTAACCAATATATGGAAGACACTGAGATTGGTAAGAAATCAGCACAATAATAATTTTGTTTAAAAATGCCTTTTTAAAATTATGGTCTGAGTTGCAAAAAAAAGGCAAACCAGGTGACCCAAGCCATGACAAACTCAGTGCATGGGCTTTAAGCATGGGCTCAATTCTTTCTGTGAAAGGTTCCTCTTGCCCTCTGAGGAGCTCTTTGCTCAGGTCCTCAGTCAGCCCCTTGGTCTGGAGATACCTGCGGCTGCATGCCAACAGGTTTGAGCATCACCATGCTCCCCCGTGGGGCTGATGTTCCTGAAGTTAAGAGGAATATTCCTTCAGTAGAAAGAGCAGGATTACATCAATATCTCATAAGTTTGGCAGAAGAACTGTACATGTTTTCAAAGGTAAGAAAGGGAATAGTAAGAGTATTGGAAAAGATAGGGGGATTACATTCTTTAACCCTACTTGATCAATTCTGATTTAAAGGCACCACAACAACTTTATTTTCTTTAACTTTGGCTTCACAGTTTTGTTATTTTGAATATTTTTACCTGACAACATGCATAGAGGATGCTCCAGATTTGAAGAAGTCTGTGGAATCTTCAATCACAGCAACATTGCTTAAAATTCCCTTCCAAATAGCCTAATAATATGTAACAATAACAGAGGCAATAATGAATAATCCTCTAATTGCAAGAAGTATTTATCAAACTGTATTTTCTATGGTATCTGTGCCTACAATATATATTGCTTCAAAGGTTTCTAAAACACAGAGTTATTTTAAGAGGATCTAAAACAGCCTAGAGACCTGATGTCAGACAAGAAATTTTTCAGTATAATTAGATGATCAATATATAGTATTTTGTCCATGGTAATTTTACCTAATAAGGCAAGAAACCTGAATGGTACAATGCTAATAATTTTCAGGGGCATTTTAAAAAGATTTTTTTATCCTCCAAGCAATAACTTCTCATTGCATTATGAAATGTGTCATCAGTACAGGCAAGGACAGCCTGGAGCACGCTGTGAGTGGATTGATGGCATTTCAGGCACCTGGCCAAAGCTGAGAAGTAGTTTAAGCTGCATGCATGATATGGAGAAACAAGCAGTTAAATAACTGGTAATGTAATACTTCAATTAATTATAATTGAGTTTCAGAATTAGCAGGCAGTGTCACCAATTCATGAGTTTATACTTCTTTTTATAATTTTCTCAGTCATTCAATAGCTCTAGGCAGCATTTAGGTTGCTGGCAAGCAGGTTCAAGGTAATCTTGAAGCAGCAGCTTAAAATATTAGTACATCAAGCTGCCCAACCTGTGCCAAAAGTTAATAACCCTGCAGCAGAGTTAGCATAAGGGAAGACATCTATGATTCATTTGCTCTGGCACAGAACTTTAATGACAAATGTGGCTTTCAGCTAAGCCCCTGACGCTACAGAGGGATGGATTTCAGGAGAGGGCAGAAAAGTGCCTCTCTGGCTATGAGAGTTTTCTGCTCCAGCTGTTCCCATCCCTCTGCCAGCCAGCCCCTTGTGTGTGGTTGTGGCAGAAGAGACAGAGCACACAGGTACAGTAAGAAAACTGCTGCCTTTTGCTTTCAGAAGGCTGTTCTGAGACTCCCTGGACCTTGTCCAACAGGCCCATTCTGAGCACATCGTAGTGATTAACATCACAGTGAAGAAAGGATTCCAAGAACTGTCCAAGTCTGCCAGTGTTGAAAACCTCACTTCTGTGAGGTGAAGGTGTGTTTGTTTTTCCTCACTCCCACCTTCATCATTCATAGATATTTACCATAACTGATCCTGCAATCACTGTTTTGGTGTCACTTGTATGTGAAAGGAAACTTCGTAAAGTGGCAGACGAGCAGGCTAGTGAGTTCCCAATTCCACCTGAATTAATGTCAATAACTAAACCTTCAACCCCACATACTCTGAGTACATTTTATCAAAAAAACAATTTACATGGCTAAGCAAAAGATACGCCTTGCCAAAAATAAGTATGCAATGCTTTTCTCTGAATTAATATTCCATTAAAGTAGTTTATAGAATTACTCTAATATCTTCTGCTATCTTTTTCTCCTCTTCTGTAAGTTCCAGGGCAGTTGTTTCATCAGCAGAGAAGTATTTAGATGCAGGGATCATTTTTCCATCCTCAAACTGCAGGTTTCTCACTAGTACCTGAAAAATGAGACGACATGATTTTAAATTGTCTGGGAAGTCGTACATCCTTGGGTGAAGAGTTTTTAGGCATTAATAGGGTGATTGAAGTAGTGAAATAAATGGCATGCAGGAAAGCTGATATGATGCAGGCAATTTAGCACAGGCCACTCGTACCTGTCTTTCAGATTCTCTCCTAGTAAGAATAGATTTTACTCCATATAGGAAATGATTATGGATTGAGTGAAAAGCAAAGCATGAAACTCTTCTCTATAGGATGGTAGAGTATTGATAAACTCCAAGTGAACTGTCTGTCATTTGCATCTGGATTTACGTAGCTTGACAATTCCACACTACTTGCCCTTCTTGCTAAAACTATTCCACCCACGCTTATGTTTGCCAGACTGAGCACTTACCATCTTCCCATCATTTCCAAAAACGACTAGACCATTCTTTGTTACAAGTCCAGGTCTTGAAGCACCTTTTATTGCCAGCTCTTGTCCAGCAGGCACTGAAGCATCAAGTAATGATGACCCATAAAAAGTAACCACCTAAAAATAAATGTAATTAAAAGCCCACAGATTCTAAATGTGCAGTAAAATTTTAACGATTTTATGATACGATTTTATGTTTGGAAGCTTTAATATAATAGAAATAAAACATAATTACCTACACATGGAAAACATGTTACAACAGTTCTAGATCTTTACAACTCAGAACATGTAGAACTTTGCAAGTTGCCTAAACCTGCAAAGCAGCTGAGCTGTAACAATGTGCATGCTGCAACCAGTGCAGGAAAGGGAGCAGCTTTTGTCAGTGCATGCCCAGAGTGAGGGACCACTCACTCTATAAAATTACATAGATTTATTTCTGAAAACTATCTAGGCCCAGGTCTCCGTAAAATGAAACCCTCTGTTATTTCAGTAGCTCACAGTGTTTCATTTTGCTGTCAATACTGTAATGTTGGCCACTGTACAGCATGGGCTGCATTATTCTGTAATGCATACCTACTTCCCAAAATGACTGGCACAGTGTGGTTCTACTCTTGGTACCTTTGTACCATGCCTCGTTTTTTTTCCCAGATATTGTACTCATCTTTCTTCAAATTAAATGAATCTGTGATTAAAAAACTCTTAACTACTGTGTTCTGTATATTTCTTTAGGTGCTTGTTCTAGACATACACAAAACATATAGTCACCAAATTAGAGCTACTCCAACGTAACATCCATTTGTATTCACCTGTATGCAGACATCTTTAATTTTACAACAAAAAAGAGTCAAAAAGAGGGTATAGAGAAGAATATTCTTCTGGTTTTCAGAGCCTACCTGGCCATTTATTGTTGTCCATGCTCCAGGCACTTTATCATGCCCTCGAATCCAATTGTGCAAAGCTGCTGCAGGTTGGTCCCAGGAGATCTAGGAAATCAAATGTGCCAGGATGCACCACCACACCTTCCCAACCACAAATAAGATCATCTATAGCAGTAGGGGTGCTGAGATAAAATAATTCTCATCTGGGAATTTAATTGATTTTTTAATCTGTTGTTTGTTTATATGGCCTGTGTTGGGTTTTTTTTTCCTGGTACCAGAAGGAAAGCTGCCAACACTTGCTTTTCCTAACATCAAGTCTATTTCTGGTAGAGAATTTCATATGGCCTGTTGGCAAACAAAGAGAGTGATCTTGATTCAATGTTGTATTCACATGTATGGTGACATATTAAGAATCCACTGAAATTGCAGCTGCCTCTTAGCTGCCTGTACATGATCCTGAATAGGACACCAAGTTTCTAAATACAGGTAACTGCTGAAAGGAAAAAGGAACTTAACCTAGGGCTCCGTTACATGCATCCTAGGAGGTATCCCAGAAAAAAAGAGGTGAGGAAACAACTCAGTTAAAATTCATGTTAACTTCGTGTTGCAGCTACTGTAATCTGACTTAATAACTTTTCTAGTGCTATGCACGAAAAACCAGTGTTACTTCACACTACCTCTGCATTTTCCTTTTTCTGGATCCCTTCATATGTTGCCCCTTCTTTAGGCTGAGGTATACGAGGGGCCTTACCATCAGCAATTAGATGTACAGCTTCCACCTACATGAAAAAGTAAAAGATATAATGTTAGCTTGGTTCACCTTTTTTCATCAGTCACACTTAGGAATGACAGCAAAAGACTTTCTGCCACAAGATGAATTGCTTGGGGTTTTTTTAAACCTAGTATTTCCAAACTCTAAGGGACTAGTGCTGTCCTGATTAAACATGTGTATTTGCTTAAGCTTCTTTGACAAAAGAAATAACCTCCAGAATTTCATGGGACTGCCTCGTCACCAAACTTAGAGCAGCTGCCTGAATTCTCCAGAACAAAAATGTGGTTCAGTATGATTGCATCCAACTTTTTTTCTTTTTCTTTCTGCAGCAAGTTATTTTTCTGCATTTAAATGGAGGGAGGAAAAAAAGTCTCTAAGGAACAATGCTGAGTACTTTTTGTGCATTTTCTTTTATTCACTTCAAAAAAATACAAAAAATTACAAGCATAGAAAACCCAAAGCCAGTCTACCAGGACTCTGAGCTTCAAACGTCATACTGCCCCTTTTTCTTAAAAATCTCACAACTAACTTTTTTTTATCGCTGAGCCTTTAAAAGATTTTGTCTTGTAAAAGCATTTAAGAAATCCATGGAAAGAGCCACATTCTGAACTAATTCAACTTCTTGCCATCTGTGGAAACAGAATATGCTCTGCCTGCTGTCAGCCACAAATACTCTGAGGTCACATCCTCAGCTGTTGTGCAGCCGCAGAGCTCCAGTGAAGTCTAGGGTTTGGCTGAGTACCACAACCTCTGTCTTTCCAAGTGCACGATCTTGTCTATATTTCCTTTACTTTCAACTTCTTTTCCTCTTAAAAAGCTGATATTTAGAACAGCTAAACATACCATAGCCTTTATTCCCTCTGGGAAGAGAAACCGGTTATATAAGTCATCCACCGTATCATTTTGGCCAACATCACATTCTCGCTGCAGAAGTATTGGTCCAGTGTCCAAACCATCATCAGCCCAAAAAATAGTAAATCCTGCTTTCTTATCTCCTTGAATTAAAGTCCTGGACATAAAAAAAGACTTACAGTAAATACAGACAAAATGAAAGTAGTCAGGAATATCAGCTCATGTGTTACACATTCATTTTCTTCAGGAAGATAGAAAAGAAAATCCTAACAATTTTTGCTATATTTTCATTGCTCACTTCACAGTCAGGGACTGTTTTGACACTGTTGATGCATGGTTTCCACAAAGTGACATAAGAAATGCTGCAACTGAACCCCAGCTGTCTCACACAGTTAATTGTGATAATTATTTTTAAAATATTATTAGTGGTAAGACCCTCAATCCAAAAGGTGTGCAACAGTTATGACAGAATTTGAAAGATGGAAGCATCTAACAGAATATTATCTTAATAATTCATGGTCATTTACTGTAATTAGCTAAGCCTCATGGCTCAATTGTAGGTCAACAAGGGAAGTACAGTTGTCACACAGCTGAAAAAGAGTTAAACTCAGAGCAGAAAGTGATGGATATGCAACTGTTTAAGGAGAAGGTATTAAGGGAATTAAGGGTATCCAGCCAGATTCTCAGCTGCTGTGCATGAACATAGCAACGGTTACAATAGACCTGTGCTGATTTACCTCAGCTCAGGATCTGTCTTTGCATCAGAAGGGAACTTCAGCCACCTTAAATTTTCCAGTTCTCCTTTGGCATGTGTCTCAGAATGATGGAAAATCAGACTGAAGCGTGTTTAAGGGAGCAGCCAGAAATGGTGAGAAAAACATTTCCTGCATGATTTTAGCCATTTGTCTGTATGCAAACAGCAATGCTATTTTAAGTAATACATATCTCATGTATTCCCTTGGCAGTTCCTGTTGTAACAGGATCGTCTGAGATCTGGCTTATACACAGGAAAATTCATTAGTAATTGTAAGCACTGAAAACTACATTATTAAAATGAGTAAAGCTCTCATATGTGCTGAACAAGGGATGAACTCCAAAGACAGCTGGGGAAGTTGGCAGGTATAATGGAAGTGAAAGCTTACAGAAGTTTGGCTAGCCCATATCAGATCTTTCACACATTTAAGCAGCATTTCTTCTGTTTTTTATTACGTAAAAATTCCAAAAGAGCACTTGAGTGAGAAACGGATGTCCTCAGCATGGAGAAGAATATTTCATGGGCAGACATCTCTGATGCTGAATAGGTAACAAGAACTACGGTGTGCCCTCTCCTCTGTCCACCAGCTCCCTCCACAAAGGGCTGCTGATAACAGAGTGGCAGCAGCTGGAAAAGACTATAAAGGAAGTAGGAACCCTCTGCACCCTAGGGCCCTTGTTTGTACCTGGTTATGTTGAGCCATGCCTGATTCTCAAAGGTTTTCTTGGTGGGGATAAAGGGTCTGATCAACACCAGCACTGTAGCCACAACATGTGAAAGTAGTGATCAGAGGGGTGAGAGGGTGAAACACAAGAACAGTCAGCCAAGGCCAAATCCTAGTTTAGTTTAAAGCCTCGGGACAATGGCCTTTACCTGGGAAGAGCAGGAGCAGATAGATTCCTTTTGCAGAAGGAATATGCAAAATAGAGCAAGACACGGTGATACAACACTGCAATACATTCCCATTTCTGCAAACCCTCATTTCAAGGACTTCCTGAAAGAGTTTGTATCTACACCTTCCTGTGAAATACATCTTGATGAGCTTCTCATCCATAAAAGCATCCTTTTAGAGCTCTCTGTATAGGACATCGCATAATTTAATAACATACTGCATGGAGTACAAATACCTCCTTTATTTGGTAAAATCCTACTACCTGATCTCTTTGCTGGTTTCCCCCTGACTTTTGTTTAGAATGAGCAATCATTTCTCATGCACCTTCCTGTGTCTTTCATGGCTCAACACACAGCTATCGTATGTCCTTCCCAATGATGTCTTTTCCAGTGTGAAGACTGCATCATTTGTCTCCAGTCATGTGAAAGCTGTCCTATACCCTTGACCATCTTTCTTAGCCTTTTCTGAACTTATCTAGTTCATGTTCCACTGAGATGCAGGCAGTATTTAAGATCACAGAATCACAGAATATTCTGAGTTGGAAGGGACCCAAAAGGATCATCAACTCCAACTCTTAAGTGAATGGATCCTTCCATGGTGTCTTTTCTGAGTAACAACAATTAACTTTAATACTGCTTACATATAGGCAGAGGGGTTTTCCCCTTGTGTACACTGTGTTATGTTTTTTAACTTTGAATTTGACCTCTCATTTTCTTACTCTCACATTATCATGTTTATCCACTTGCACAGAAAATGTATTTTTTATTACAGATTGAAATCAGAGTCATGGATCTAAAGTTTCCCGGCTTTCTCCTTCAGCCTTTTTAAAACTGGTATTGCTTTTGCTATTTTTTTTGTCAGATCGGGACACCCAGTCAAGAGCATCAACATAATCTTAAGAAACAGAAACTTTGCAGGTCATCTCAAATCTGCAACTTCAAATTTGCTTAAGTCCTGTGGTCCTGACAAACAGGTTCTTATTCATTCATGGGCTTACCTAAAATCTCTTCTACTCACAGTTAGGCTCAAGAGAATTGTTTTAACTTATTCTACACGAAGAAGGATGGTAGGATAGTAACATCTTAAGCTCCTCCATCCTGAATACCAATACAGATTTCTTACTGTGGTATTCTCTTTGATACATACTTTTGTTAAATCAAACATCTCTATCACTTACGTACATCTGACCTTTAATGTATTTGGAGGAATTATTGTTATTAAATTTTGTGCCCTAAAAAGTTGGATCTTTATTTCTTTTCTGGACTGTCTCACTCTCATTTTTCACCGCACTGATGATATTTTACTTTACACACTTGGACACAACAGACACTTTTGGAAGGATTTCCTTACCTCTCTAATAGTCTCCTTAACACCTCTGTTTAAGTATTTCAGCTTAGTACTTTTTCCAGGAAGGATTAAAATTAACAAAACAAAACAAAATATGCTTTTGCTTTGAATCCACAACACTGTGGATTCAGATAATCACCTGTAAGATTCTTTTAAAATTGTTTCTTCATATTTAGATAACTTCTTATTGAATTTAGACACTCTGATAATGTCATTTCTGTTGTCACAGGAGTGCCAGATTTGAGTCTATTGTGGTCATTATTGCAGTGTAGTTCTTTCAGGGTAATGATTGGAACCTACCTTGTGCATCGCTCTGAAGGACAGTGAGATAAGGTTTTATTCTTGTGGGTTCTCTTCTTTCTTCTCCCTTCCACTCTGTGAAATCTTAGGCTTTGTATCAAACGCTACTGTGATAATTATCTAGTGTTTGTGGGGATGAGCCACAAGGGCAGTGTCCTGCTTATGAAAACTCCAGACTGTCAACTTGTGTATGTGAGTAAAATACATGAATGCACACCACTGATCTTCCCAGAATAACAGCTGGACTCGTGTTAGAAATAATAATGAATCCTAGGTATGAAGTGCAGTTCATGTACCAAATAGTCAGCTGCTCCAGAGAAGTTCTTTCACAGCAGTTGCAAGGTAACAGAACTGTGCCAGCATTTACAAGAGTGATGGGTGCAGACCAGCATCCTAACGCGACAAACACATATTTTTGATGCATGGAACTCACCAGTTAATTGCGGAAGCTCCTCGGTGGCGTGGTAGGATGGATGGATGGTAAATAATAGAGCCATGTTTTGGACAGTCAATAACATCCATGGGGATAAACTGTGTACAGAATGGAAGGACATTTAGCTCTGCTCCAACTGATTTGTAGGCTGCAACTACTTCCTGGATAGGCTTGCCTTTAGCTCTCCATCTGGGGAACTTAAAAACAGGAGTGCCGTCCTTCTCTGCTGCCAGTGCTGAGGGACAAGAACAGTATTATTCTTTTCATTTTGTGTTAAAAATTCAAAACAAATTCAGAGGCGTATTGCATGACAACTCAAGCAGATTATTCACTGTGTGACTACGGAGTGCCCTTCTGTATGCTGTTTAAAAACCTTTGTGCTTGGATATATTTTAACCATTCTGTCTTTGATTCTCATTCCTACATCTTATGTCAATCCCAACTTTCAGTTCACTTGTGTGACTTGGCTAGTAAGTACCAATGAAAGCAGAAAAGAATGATGAATGTTATTGATTACTGAACAGTGAGGTCTCATTTCTTGTCCAGTCATTACCAGTACATTGCCTGGAACTGGCTTGGTTTAGCAGAACTTAATTTTCCACTCCAGAAATCTTTATGTGAATATGACTACGTAAATCTAAGATTCACTTATGTCAGCAGCATTTTGTCATGTGGTGCAAATAATCTCAGATGCTAGTGGACATCAGTAAGTTCTTCAAAATTCTGTTTACTGATGCCTTCTGGGTATGCTTTCATTTGTCTGTGAAACACCCAAAAAAAGACTCAAAGGTGAGGAAAAAAAATGCAGTAGTTGCAGAGAGAATCCTAAGATGGTTGATAAATTCCACTGCACAGCCACTTAATAACTTACCACAGAATGAGCTAGCAAAGTCAAATTTTATATCTTTGAGTTTTAAGTGGAGCAGGAAAAAAAGGAAAACGAGAAGAGGCATGGAAAACTCACCTAATTTAATTTGTATTTCTTATTTCATTTGTATTTCTAAACACGTATTTATACTTTACTTTCTCTTTTACATTTATGAAATTGAATCTTGATCTTGACCTGAAGCATCTTTAGCCTGTTGATTTAGGTCTTAAGGAAATACTTAATTAAATAGCATTCCATTGAAGTTAGTGTGTACTGAAGTTACTTTTAGCAACAAAGACTGTAGCTGTCTGAGAGTACAGAAACTTTAGAAAACATTCGTTTGAGACTTAAGCTTTTGAGTCATCTGCAAGTATAAAGAAGGGAGGTTATCTAGTAATTTAATTTCCTTTCTTTTTTTTTCCCCCATCAGGAGAGATTGGACTAAAATAATCGTGTAGTTTTAGTTAAAATAAATATACGATTGAAAGATTGGAAGATTTACTTAGTTACATTTGTTAGCATAATAACTGTACAAGAATAATTTATATAATGTAAACAAGTATTGTACAATGTAAACATTGTATATAAAATTTTTATATAACGTAATCCAACTAGACTTGGATAGTAAAATTTTCATTTTCTAAGCTAATAGTTGTCTCCTCTAATTCTTCCAAAGCGTGATTAAATCTTTTAATGAGATAGAGTTGAGTATTACATGCTAGTCTGTGAGCACCGTAGCACTGGTAAGCAAAATTCATGTTTGATTCTTCCCTTATGTGAGTTCTGTAAAAATATGCCAGGACCAGACCAAAAAAAACCCCAAAAACCAAAATGAAAAGAGGCTAGAGACAGCTCATGGAATGTAGTTTTCATTTCAGATTATCCATAAAGGTACATCCCCTTCTGGCACCTCTATTTGCTAATCATATTAACTCACTGTCTTTGTGTCACTGAAAGAAAAACCAAAGAAAAGTGACAATTCAGATGGTTCCAAATTAGCTTCTTTGTCATGCTGGGTCCTGAATACAATGACTAAAATTCTGTATAAGCAAAACATCTTTCTTTAGGAAGCCTAGAAACCCCTTATGCACCTCAACAATGGAAAAAGGGAGAGCAAAGCCTCCTCCAATCTTTTGAATGTGTTTTCCATAGTCCAGGTGGAAGAGAATTAGGCTCTGCAGGTACACTGCCACATGCAAGCTTGTCAAAAAGGGCAGAAAGCCAGGCATAAACTATCTTGGCTCCATGTTTTGAGCACCCCAGCCAGCACAGTGAAGTAAGTGACAGACATTTGCACTTGAATACAGGCTCAGCAGCTATTTGCTTTAAGATACAGATCTAGGTCAGGATGAACATTCAAATAAGATATCCAGATTAATCTTGTTTTTCCAATATCTTAATGTATAGCTCTGCATGGTTAGAAACAACTTTTACAGTTGTTTTTTAAAGAGCTGACAAACTGACAGGTTAAACTGTTTCTGGGACTGGTGTTTGTTAAAGCATAGTTCTTGCACTGGATTTAGTGTAACAAAGGCAATATATGCAGGTCATTCCCATATAGATACAACCTTCTCATGAAAAGGCAAGTTTGTTATGTATGCCTGTAATTTTAACATTTGGATTAACGTTACACTTACCCAAAGGATCAGCTTGTCCATTCTTGTCAGGCACAGTGAAGACGCCCACAATTTTATGTCCCTCTTTTCTCAGCTTGTTATAAACTTCTTGTCCAAAAATACTTTGACCTATAAGGGCTAGCTTTAGCTTATGTTGATAAGCCTGGTAAAAAGAATTAAAAAACGTGTTGTAGGATGCAAAGAAAATGTTGTTGCTTACATTTCTTTCTTGCTCTTTCTTTATTAATATTCAGTTTGAGTTAAAATGGAATAGTCTTTTCTAACCTAATCATCTTTGAAAGAATAATAATTTTTTGAGATTAATGACAGGCAACATACAATTCAGAGAGACTATACTTCACATAAAAGTACCATTTGGTATTGTCACTGATATTTATATGGCTTTTTTAGAATTTTCATTAGGTAGACCTACTGCTTCTTACAAGAGGCTCCATGATCTTATCCATAGCCAGATATGAAAAGACATTTTTTGAAACACACATAAACCATTTTTTCTAGGCATAATTTATATGCCTGGAACACACCCTCTAAATCCCTATAATTAAACAGTGGTATATTATTAGTGGTTAACATGAATAGGCTAAAGAAGACCAACTTGCATTGTTCCTGCAAAGCTAAAGGTGATGATCACCCATTTGATCCTCCTACAAGCAAATAAAGGTGCTAAAGGTGAGGTTCCCTTGCTGGACTTCCACTGCCCACTGCGTTTGGATCCCAGTACGCTGGACATGTGATTTAAACTTCTTCAGGCTGAGCAGGTGCAAATAACCACCTCCACTTTTTTAAAAATTTATGATAGTTAGAATCACAACACTATGATGATCTCAGAATATCAGATACTGCTATGTTTTTCAAGTGATTGCATCCTGAGAAAATTACTATTCCCTTCAGAGTCCTTTTAGATTTATGTGACAGTTGTGCTCCTCTCCCACCCTGCCTCCAGTCCCTCATCTCTAATACTTCCTTTATCCCAAAACTGGTACTCCTGTAGCTGCCAGAACTGGATTAGGGTACTGAAGCAAGCAGGCACTGATATGAAAGAATGTGGCTTATTCTTAACTGGATCTATTCATTGGTCTACTGTATAGCACTGCCATGAATCCTAACATAGGTCCAGTGGGGGAGCAGCAATGAGCACGGAAACATGGCAGAAGGGTGGAACTGTCTCTATGTGTACTGTCTTTTCACTTTTAGTCAGCTTTTGGAAAACGAAAACTGGAAACCTTTGAAAAACAAATGGAGTATCAGATCTGGTTAAAAAGGAAAGGTCCACACAGAATAAACAGAAAATTTATCCTCCTCAAAGCTGAATCTGGTACAAACTATTCCTAGACTCGAACCACATAGATCTCTCCTCCTAGGAGGCCTGAATGAAAGGTAGGAAATAAATCCACATATTCCCCACCTTTACTCTTAACTTCATTTTTCACAACTGGACTTTGACTTCTGTTTTTTCCTTATGACCTATTAGAGGAATCAAAGCACTGTATGAATGTCTTAATCACTGACATTTGTTTTGCTTCTAAGTTGGCACTTGTATGTTTATCTCCTCCCTCCTCTTCCCTTTCTTAGGGTGCTGGGACATGAGGATACTTTGACTGAGTGGGTTATTGATCGGATAACAAATGGTCTGCACTGCCCATCAGATCATATGACAAAGAGAAATGTCCTGAAAAACAGGTTACTCAAAACCACAATCCACTGCAATTCATTTCATAGCTGACATGCTATGGATGTATTTTACTGGTTTCAAGTTACATTTTTGTTGTGCAGTTGGCTTTAGAAAAGGTAGTTATGAATTGGTAGGTTCCATTACAGGAATATCGAAGTGTGCTTTTCATTTTTCATATAAAACAAGAGGAAATAACTATTTGTACCAGCGACAATATTTTCCCTCAGAATGAAACTGCGTAGTAAAACTGTCCTATGTTGCAGCATTACTCAGCACTAGTGCCACTGCAGTAGAAACAAGCAATAAGATGCAAAGGTGGACATAACTCAAGGCAAAATCAGACTGTTATAACTGGCAGGTAAAAAATGTCTGTGAGACTGGTGATGATAATATTACTAACCAACACTGCACAGCTGGCAGCTATACCAAAAAACAGTCCACTATTTTGTTCTTAATAAACACAAGACCTCGTTCTGAATTACCATGAGCACAACTTATCCTTGCAATCCTTATCCAGCAAGGCCAAACAGATGCAGATAGTGCTCATTATCAATGCTTTGTGATGGATGTCTTTACCTTTACAGCAGAAATATTGCTGCATTACAAAAAACAACTATCAGATCTTCCCAAGTATTTTAACTATACCAGGCAAATTGGAGAAAGATTAACCTGCTGCATCAATGAAGAAGTTTGCCATGGTATGAAATCCTCTGATTTCTGTACTGTGCTAATTTACACAGTAGTAGCCCAACCAGTATATTGAATAAACATTAAAAATAGTCCAGATGAGAATTACTTATTCTACTTCTGTCCTTTCATTAACATCTCTCAGTAAGAACACAAGACTGGAAGGGATCTTCTTAGCTAATAAATCTTCTCTGCTGCCACAAACAATCATGTCATATGATTGCTTTTATAAATCTACCCAACCTCCTTTTCAAAGTACTTTTAAATTAATCACTGCTGTACTCTCCTGCTTTTCTGATACTTAGACAATCTTCTTGTAATTTTAAGTCCAAATTCATCACCACTTTAAGAGTTATTTTTTCACAACGAGTTTATTCACAAAGTGTTAATAAGACATGCATCCTCTATTCCTAAACTTTCAGTTCATGTTTCCCTGTGAATAAATCTGATTCTCATATTACATGGAATGGCATACCAGTTCCGCTTCCAGTTCCTAATCATGAGTCGCTATAAATCAACATACTTTCAGTGAAGCCACATATGTTTAATTTGTGCTAGTTGTGGAACTGAATCAACAAATGGTGAGAAGCAAACAGAGATCACAGTCCCCAAATGAATAACAAATAAAAAACCCCACCAAATCAAAAAACTAGCAAGACTGAGAAGACTGCGGAGTGGGTAAGTCTGTAGTGCACAAAAACATTAGTCTGGCAGTAAACCAGCTCGGCTGTCTCACACTTACAGAGAGTAACTCAAATGGGGACTGGTTTCGATTGCAAGATGGATCTGGTAACTGTGCTGTGACCAGTGATTCTTGAGTTATCTCTCCACTGAATGGTACATAAGTGTTGCATGACACCTGGATTAGATTGGTTCTGCATTACCATACACTACCATCAGTAGAAAGCAGGAGACAAACCCACAAGTCAGCCATGAACAGGATTTCTACTGAGTAAAAAAAAAAGAAAGGAATTTGTGTGGAAGGGCTTGCATGATCAGACCATAAGTTCAGTCCTTCATTTTTTGTTTTATTTGAAAAATTAAAGTTGAACAACTGCATGAGATCTTATAGCCATTCATATCTTCTTTTGAAAAATCTCGTTATGCATTTTTACCTAAAGTGAGTTAAACCTGTGGAAGTGGGAAATTCCCACAGAAGAATTTAATGTGGACATAACACCCAATTTAAATGGAAAGTTCTATAGGATGACACAGAAAAGAAAAACAGTTTGGTGTTTCTTGTCTTACAGAAATGGCACATTTTGGCCAGTGTGCCATCGCTAGCATTCATCACAAAACTTTAGAAAGGAATTCTGTTAAAGAACACCAAAACAATCTTGGTTTTTAATAATGTGCTAGATGGATACTCCATCATTATCACTAACATACACAGAGATTAAACTTTTTTGTTTCTGACAGTGATGTTAAGAGAGTATATTAGATTTCTTTTGCAGTTGCCTGGCTGACTATGAACGTAGCATGCATGAGCAATGCATGTGAAGGTTAATGGTCATGTAGCATCAGAGTGGATCTTTTGCTGCACTTTTGTAAAATTATCCAATTCCCAGTTATAGCAAACAATGCAGTTCAGGTGGCTTAGGGAGATCTGCCCTTCTTTTATGACTAATCATAGAATAATGTAGGTATCATGACACTCTTGCCAAAATACAAGAATTTAGAAAGTTAGTTTTCACTCTACTGTAATTCTGTTGTTTTCACTGTCTGAACTTTTAATTTCTTCTTTAACCTTCTATTTTGTTTATAACATAACACAGCTTAACAGTGATTATGTTTCCTTGACTCAAGTACTCATGATTTGAATGAAGAAAATAAGATAAAGGTAGAAGCATAAAATCTGAGAAGTGTTTGTATAAGCAGTCTTATTTTGAATGCTCAACGTGTCTGAAAGTTCACGTTTCACCACCTCAATACAAAAGCACAGATTTAATTTTAACTTCCATATTTAAAATTCTGTCCATATAATCTGTTGATACCATATTGGACTTTATTTTACAATGGTTCATTAAAAGTTACGCAGTATTTTAATGTTTGATTCCATTCTAATTCTTTTTTTCCTCCAAAGCACTTAACCAAAAATAAAACTAACAAATAGAATTAGGCACTGAATAAATAGCAGCCGGAAAAATGCTGGTAACTATCTTGTCAAGTTCTAGTTCCTAGAAACGAGAGATAAGTCCAACACCTACATTTTCTTCCCTAAGAAGAGTCTAAAGTTACGAAATCTCTCCACAGGAGAATATTTATTTCTTGGGTAAAAATAATTTTCTGTTACTGCCTCTTCTGTATGTGCATCTAACTTTCAATTGTTTATAAGTGTCTAATTAAATTTCCTAAAAATCAAGATTTAGTAACTGCTACTCTGCTCACCAAGCTTATTATCAAAAAGATTACAATATTTTACTTAGTTTGCATAAGAATTTAGTGACGCTAAAAATATTTGAATGTTATATCTTTTTAAAATTATCATAGAAAGACGCCTCCTTTGAAAAGCAGTACTGCAACTTTATTTCTCTTGAGATACCCCTACATGTGCTAAATTCCAGCGCCTCCAAATAGAAACCTATAGTAGAGCCCCGCCCCCATCTACATACACGTCCAGGGCAATGTATTCCCACCATTCATTCATTCTCAATTTTTTTGGCACTGCTGGTTGTATTTCCAAAAAGCTTCTGTTAAAGCTCCTTAATCTAACGCCTTCCATGCAGATACCTTCGGAGCATTGCTGTCCTCACACGAAACTGAGCAGCCAAACATGAAACAATGAACAGTCTATAGGAAAGAAAAAGATCCTTCAGCCTCGTTCAACTTGCCAGACCAACACATCTGGTCAGATTGGACTGAACAACGCTTTCAGGGTGCGGTTACTTGCAGGAGTTCTGCAGTCTATATATGTAACAAGACATAAAGAAAATGGCTTGAAACAAATGCACAGAGCTGTAAAAGACTAAACCACGGGGTGCAGAGGAATTTAGGCCATCAACTTCAGTCCTGAGCAGCCCACTATCCCAGAGCTGTGAACCGGCCATGAGAAAGTCACAAACGAAACAGGCCAGAGCGAGGGGCTTCTCTCTGGCACTGGGAACGAGCACGGTCCCTTCTGAGAAGACAGCCCTCAGCTTCTCACAGGGCAAATCCAGTACGACGGAGGCAGCGAACGGCTGCATCACATTGTTCTTGACACACGATTACGGGGCACTATCACAGCATCGCTGGTGCCTGTTCCCTGCAGTTTCCAGGCACATCCCTGCAAGATGCAGCGCCCAGATGATGGCTGCGATCCCGCTCGCCGAACAGCCGGGCAAGATGCAGCCTCTGCACACACACCGAGCCCTTTCCCGACCTTCCCGTGCCTGTACGTGCTTGACTAAATCCTCGGCAGACACAATACTCATCACATCCTGGAAAATACCCGCTCCCGCCATCCCCCTCCTTGCTCGGCCCCTGGTTGCCCCCCGACCGGTTCGCTCCCGGGCTCGGCACGGCACGGCACGGCACGGGGGAACCCAGGTCCGCGGCCGCCCGCCCCGCGCTACTCACCGCGGCCGTGGTGCAGATGGTCCGCAGCAGCCGGGGGGCTGTCCGCAGCATCTTGCGGCCGCCCGGCCAACACAGAGCCGGCTCCGCGGCCGCGGCGGAGCGCTTCGTCTGATGCAACCCGCGCCGATGTCGCTGGCGCCGGGCCAGCGCCTGCATCCGCGGCGGCGCAACCCCGCCCG
>VZTD01001603.1:74069-199516 GCA_013397725.1 Rhagologus leucostigma
CAGAATCACAGAATCGTTAGGTTTGGAAGGGTCCTCTGGAGATCATCCAGTCCAGCCCCCCTGCCAAGGCAGGGTCACCTAGAGCAGGTCACACAGGAATGCGTCCAGGTGAGTTTTGAATGTCTCCACAGAGAGAGAGACTCCCTGGGCAGCCTGTTCCACTGCTCTGCCACCCTCAATGTACAGAAGTTCTTCCTCATGTTGAGGTGAAACTTCTTGTGTTTTAGTTTCTGGTCATTGCTCCTCGTTGCCGGGCTCAACTGAAAAGAGTCCGGCACCACCCTCTAGGCACCCGTCTTTGAGGTATTTGTACGCATTAATGAGATCCCCTCTCAGCCTTCTCTAGACTAAACAGACCCAGCTCCCACAGCTCTTGTAAGACAAATGCTCCAGACCCCTCACCATCTTTGTGGCTCTCCACTGCACGCTCTCCAGTAGCTCCTCGTCTTTGGTATAGTCACGGTCACTGGCGTTTTGCGGTCTGAGGTGTGTGCAGTGTTCGCAGCAGCGTTCTGGCCATTTACAGCTTGAGGGGACAGAGTCCCTCACCTTCACCTTTGCCCTCTCTGCTGAGGCTGTTGGTGAGACATTCCCTTGCATCTGTTATGGCAGTCAAAGGTCATGTAGATTACCAGCATTAATTTTAGTTCATTTTATGGCAGTAATGCGGTTAAAGTACATTAATGACTTTCTGGAAATCCATATTACCACCATTGCCAAGTATTTTTAAAGCAGCTCACTCTACTTAATAATTTTTTAAAAAATCTACCTCTTGAGTTCTATTAATAAAAATGCTTCAACTTCAATATTATTCAGAAGCTACAACAAAATCTTCATGCCAGAGGTATGGAGAAGATCCTGAAAATAAAAATCAAGGTGCTAAAAAGACCAGAAAGCAAGTGAAAATGACCCCTAAAGGGACAGGAATAGCAAAGGCAAGAGTAGACAGCATGGCAGTAATATAAGCATCACTGTAAATTAGGTCAGGTTTAAGCCCCAGCAACACTTAAAGAACGTGGGTGCATAATAAACTGAAATACATGATGTTCCTCTCAAGAAAACAAGGAAGAAAAATGGAAAAAATTTTCTTATAGCCAAACTGTGAACTATGTCAGAGAGGTCAGAGGCAATGCTTAAACCAAAGTTATGACCTGCAGTCACCTTGCTACAGTTGAAATAGAGTAGACAGTCTTACCTAACACATGCAAACATCCATATCTCAATGAGACTTTTTTTATACTTTCCTGCAAAAGAACTGCAATAGTAATCACTAGGGTTTAACTCCCAGGCCCCCACCCTCTTCCTCAGGGTATTTCAAATGCTGAGAAGTACCTAAGGACAAGGACTGCTGCAGTACTGCTGTTCTCTCTCGTTCAGGGGGCACAGGAAGGAGAGGTGCTCCAAGAGGTAAATTGTGCCAGTACCAAAGAAAGTCACGTTGGCACAACACAATCCCCCCACAGAGTAAAGTCACACGAGGGCTTGCATTATGACTCTCATACTATTATTCATTTAGTCCTGTGTAGCAAAACTATATCCTGTCCTTTATTCAAGGCTCTTGGCAGTCCCCTAAGTGTAGGTGGCACTGAGGTGGAATCAACAGAAATTATAACAAAAACTTTCTAATTAAAATAAACCACTGCATTTCAGTTTTTCAAAGAAAATTCAACAAAGAAAAATCATTAGTCAGTTCCTATAATTTCTTCTCCATGGGGTGAAAATCCTCCAGGAGCACTTGGCCACTTCAGTGAAAATTCTTCTCATGATGGTGTCATGTGGAGTGTGTGGTGATTTATTACATTATGGAATAATCAACTAAGGGAGCTAGTGACTTTCTTTGCTCTGAGGTATTAAAAACTAAACAAGTAAAATTCATCAAAAAGTTCTATTAACAAAGGGGGACAATATGTTTATTCAAGTGGTTCCTTCTCTAGTATCTGTGGTACTGTGGGTTTAAAAAGAATGGTATACAGTAATTCCAGACTTTCATTAAGAATGTTCAAAGATTCTGTTTCGTGGCTTATTCTTAAAATGGTACATGCTCTATTGTTATTGGCTACTTCCACGGGTATGCAGCCTCATATCTTCCCATTATCTCACAAAAAATCTACCAAATTTCATTGCTAAAACTATTTCTTTAAAATACCCCCTCTTCAAATTGTACAAGAAAAGCATTAAAACTCATAATATTGTTGAACTAAAATGCATCATTTAACTACTGCAGGAGCTGTTGGTCTGAAATGCCTGTTGTTAATATCTTTTTTTCCTTTTTGAATTGGCAGTTTCTTTCAGAAAGATTAACTGCACAGTTTGATAGGTAATGTTGTAGCAATACAAGGATTATACAGGTTCATGCATGGCTCAGTTTGCAGCTGAGCAAACCCATGATCTGCTCAAATAAGTACTGACAGTCCTTACTAAAGGAATGATAGCACTACCTCTGATGTTAGGAGGAATGAATGTGTGTACAGTACTCCTGTGACTTGATGGAAGTTGCACAAATTCCATACAATAGAGCGCAACCAACTCCTCCTACAACAGCTGACATCAAAATGGTCCTATAATGCAAGGTTTGGAACTGGATTAAAGCATTGCTGAAGTTCACAGAACTTCAAATCTTGGTTCGTGATCCAAAATCCTCTCCAACCAGAACCCTACACACTTGGCATTAAACCACCGACATACAAGCTTACGGCAATATACCTGGTTTTCCTGGGAAAGCAATTTGTAATAACTTGTGGCTCTATTCCCTATACACACACAACATAGACAGTACAACAACGCAAGTGTAAAGCACCAAGGTTTAATTAGCTGGCACACCTTCATCTCCAAACACAATTCCTAACCTAGTGAGACAATAATAGACCTCCATTTACTTCACAGACTACTAAAATGTTAGGTGACAAAAGGGAAAAATCACAAGAGATGTGTTTTGTCATCAGAGTTATGCTATAAAGAGCTGGGAAGGAAGACATGGGCTTTAGTTTAGATTTCACAGCACTAAGAGGGGCAGGGAGATGAACGGGATAAAGGTGTACTAAAACATAGACAAGGATGGTATCTACATATCATCGGCTTCACACTTATCATCAGAGTGATGAATTCATACAATGGGTTTTAAAAACCACTTAACAAATTGCCTATTTAGAATTTAAAGTGCAAATAGTCACAATCAAGATTTTTGGTATCCAGAAAATTATTAGGCTGACCTCTTTGAGATAGGTCTTGTATGACATAGTAAACTCCAACATCAGTGTTAAACATTGCAACAGTTACAGTGCATTCCTCTGGGCTTTATCTGAGTTGTTGGAAAAAGTCACCCAAAGTATTACCCATCAATTTCTGTACCCCAGTCAGAGAAGCACCTTGCAAATCATCAGTTTCTTGATAATCTGTGAAAAATATCCTAGCATCAGTGGCTACTTTGTTTGGAGGACATTTTATACATTAAGCTTTTTTTAAAATTTTCTTTCCTTCCAGTTCTGATCCTTTTTCTCAAAGCCAAAGTGTAGCTTTGGGAAAAAAACTGAAATTAGCCATATGAAGCTTTTCAGCATGGGCTTTTTCCTTAGTGTTACCAAATTTTCAAGAGATGTATGTCAACAAAAGGCAAAATCTGATAGGTGGATACGTTTACAAAAACTATTCAGGAGTTAACCGTGCTTATTCAATAGCAAAAATGTGCAAAACGTGTTTGTATGTGCAGAAATGTACAGAACAAATATAAAACCTAATGCAGCTGAATATTTTTAATCCTTGTTGATTCCTGTGAAGCAGATGCTACTCAGTATCTTTGAAGACACCATCAAGACTTGGCAAGATCATTAGGAAAGACTGCGCTCTGCACAGTGTGCACATACTGAAGTGCTCAGGAAACTGTTTGGAATCTTTCAGGATTTGCTTTCTTTGAAAATCATGCCCTGGGACTCAGTAATCAACTAAATTAGCTCTGCATAGGGTTTTTGTTGTTGGAAATCAGCCTTGATGGGGCTTTTCATGATGATTAAAGATTTGGTCATAGTTCAGACTCAAATTCCTCAGGAGTACTTTAGAGTTCACCCAGTTTTAAAGACTAATTAAAAAAAATAAAGTAAGACTTTTATAGTTGTTCACTAAGTATGTTAATTGCATGACAAGTTTCAACTAAAATTTTATACAATAAAAACATTTCACATTTTTCCACTTGCTGAAGCAAGATTCCATGGGAAAGTTACTTTGTGTGTTATCTCCGCAACATTTATATTTAAAATTTGTATTATTTAATTTTTTTTCCCAAAGGGTCTTAACTAGACATTAACCATTTAAAACCTTACACTTGACATTTCATTTTTCCAGACTAACCAAAATGAGGCATACATATTTGATGAGGAAAGGAGATTAGTTCACTAATATACCAAGTGGCCAGAACTATCATGTGCAGATACCTTACTCACATGGATAAATGGAAGTCTCTCAGACTCCATACGATAGAGTAGAAACTACATCTGCAAAAGTTGTTGCTATCTTTGTGGAGTAGAGCTGCAAAGAGCAGATCTCAGATGGTAAATCCTTTCTGGGAATTCTGCCACAAAAACTTTGAGCAAGATCTTTATTTTATTTAAAATGTTCAGAGCTCAGCATCAAACATTCCACAGACAAGGAACATACAGAATAATTGGGTTTCTGCAGATACAGCAAGTCAAATTCCTTCTCCTGTAAGTAATTACTAACGCTGTTAATCTTGGTGGAGCTTTGCCTGTATACACGAGAAGCAATTTCTACTCTGGGTGCTTTTCACCACCCACCCCCCCTTTTTTTTTTTTTAAACAAAATGGCCTCTGTTTGGATTGTTAAAGTTATCAATATGCTTTCAATTATCAGAAAAATACTGTTCAAAAATACGAGGCAACTGTATTGTCCATTGTAGAAGGACATTTCCAACTGGGATTATTTCAATGGAAAAAGGATTTTTAGTACCTCATGGAATAAAGCCCCTGTTGATTTATGAATACATAGATACCTAACCACTTCATAAATAAAACAGTCATAGTACCATATTAATTCTGCTATATTTTGGACTTCATTCTCTCACCTATCCTTTCTAGTACTCAAGTGCAACAAGTAATTTCAGCTGGAACATATTTTTGTTCACATTTCACTCAGCTCCTGTGAAAGTCCATTATGAAATTTCATTTCATGATCATTTTGGCCTGACCAAGAGAAATGATTGTTTTATCAACTATGTCTGTGTTCAGTAATGGTCAGCTTAGAAA
Source organism: Rhagologus leucostigma (assembly GCA_013397725.1). Classification (NCBI taxonomy): domain Eukaryota; kingdom Metazoa; phylum Chordata; class Aves; order Passeriformes; genus Rhagologus; species Rhagologus leucostigma. The sequence continues at coordinate 79,322 of VZTD01001603.1, forward strand.
TCACTCTCTATTAAACGAAGTCTAAAGACTTTTCTCATCTAAAGACTTTTCTCACTACTCTATTGCCTGAAGATTCTAACAGATATTTGAGCAATCTTAGTAATTCCTATGAGTAATTCCTGTACCACATAAAAGCTTCCTGGTACAAATGGCAGCTGTGTCACCCAGCTTTCAGGAATTATGTTCATAAAATGTCAGTAATTTCACATGAGCAAACAGCATAAAGCCATTCACTGATAAGAAAGCCCAGCAAACTTACCAATCAAATTCAAGTCAGTCTTGCTGCCAGTGAGCTTCAAGATAAAGTCTAAATCAGATTTTCAAAGAAAACAGAAATTCTATCAGACTCTACAAATGACCTAAATAATGTCACTGTGAGCAACAAAACACTGCCACCTAGGGAGCCAAAGGAAAAGCCAGCTATTAGTCATTTAAATAAGTGGACCACGAACGGCAGCATAAATTTAACTGGTGTACTTACTTGAGTATAATTGTGATTTTCTTTTCAGTTATGGAGCCTCCTGATCCATTTTAAAAAAATGTAGTATTTCAACACGTTTTCTTTTAAAATAATTTTCTTTTTCCATATTTAAGATAAGGGCTACATCACTTATGCTGTTGGGATCACAGTGTGCCCTTTGGTGTGGCCGTTGCACAGACCACCCAGTTGGATTACCTTGCATCCAATTTTGATGATCTCACAACCTTGCAATAAGCAACCATGCAATATTTACTTTACAAATTCAGTTTAGATGTGGGAAGTGAGGGCCCTACCAAGTGTCAGTTCTGCAAGTTTCTCCCTTGTACCATGCTGCAGAATTCAAGCACACCTTTTTCTGAGACAGAGAGCAAAAGGCCTGATGACTACTTTTTAAGCAGTCTGAAAGCCTCTGTTCATCTGCAGTCTTTCACAACTGAAAGAAACAGTGTTTGTTTCAAAGAAAGCATATATAGTTTGTAAACAAAACTCTGCTATTTTTTTGTTTCATTTTTAAAAATTGGAAGACATACAGTGGCTGTGAATAAATGTATAGCAGTTATACCGAGTTCAATTAAAGCTGCATAGACAGAATGAAATCCTTAAAATCTAGCATAAGTTGTGTTTTCATTTTGTGTGATATTTATCATCTCCTTAGAGACACTTGTGTTCACTGCCAGCTGTCGATGTCCTGCACAACTAAACTTCTAGTTCCATTAAAACCCAGTGTGAACATCTTCAGTTTCCATAAGAGTCAATGAATAGAGATATACTGACATATTTACATCATGATTATTTGACATGTTTCAAATCACAGTTGTCTCCTGTTAAAACCCCCCAACAAAACAAAACAAACAACTTATTCCAAACATTGTTGATGTCATTTCACACAAACCTAAACTTGATCTCTTGTTTCCCAGGTTAGCCTCTTTGAATGCACTTTAAATAAGAAAAACTCATCAATAAACGTGATCTTTCAACCATCCAGATCTTTCATCCCTAGAAACTTTTAAATCAATAGGTTCCAAACGATGGCTTCCTTTCAATCATAAAGCAATCAGAAAGCAGGTGCTATTTTCAGAACTGTTGCATTCCCACGTTAGCTTTTATGGATGGTCCTGCACTTACTGATACATCTCTCATCCGAGTTGCTATCTTGTCGCTCTTTCCGCACTGACATTGCTGATGCTCCTGGCAATACTGCTTTTGAAAGCCATTTCCTTTTCTGCTGATGCTACAGATTCTGCTGAGGTAATGAAATTGCTGTGGTCACTGTTAACGGCCCTGAGTGGCTACTTCTCTCCCTATCCCAAGTACTTCTATTTTTATTCTGATATTACACCCCCCAGGGCCCTAGGAAAAAAATAAAAACCGTGGCACGTAGGTAAGTACCTCATGGCCCTTGTGACCACAGATGACAGCGGGATGATTAGCGGGTTCTATTGCCGCTGTCCCTGAGCTCCAGACCCTCCCAGAGGCAGGACAGTTCCTCGCACCGCTTCCTTCCTCCAGCACCAGAAAGGGGAAGCGCTGGGGCGGCTGCGGGGGCTGTCACGATATCGGCTTTAGCCGGCAGAGCTTTCCCTCCTGCCAGCAGCCTGGCAGAGGTGCGGAGTCGGTGTCAGAGGGACGGCGCTGGGGTGCCGAGCCCCAGGGGAAAAGCAGGAAAGCTCCCAAAGCCCCGGTGCCCCCGAGGGCGGCCCTGCCTCAGCAGCACGACCTGCTCAAGCTGCCGGGGGTCGGCAGAAAGAGGGAAGGGAGCGAACTCCCTGCCCCGCCGCGGGCACTCGGGCAGCGCCTCCCACCCCGCGGGGCCTCCCCCGCGCTCTCCCTCAGCTGTGGCAGCGCCGGCGGCACCGACCCCCAGCGGCGGCGGGCGGAGGGAGAGAAGCAGGGAGGGGCGGCGGAGCAGCGCCAGCGCTGTCCCGCCTCCTCCCCCGGAGCCCAGGCTCCCCCTCCGCCTCCATTTCCCGGCGTGCGGCGCGGGTGCGGGGCAGGAAGTCCCGTGCGCCTGAGTCAGGGGCGGCCGGGCGGCCGCTGCCGGGGTCGGCGGCGATGGCGCTGGAGACCCTCTCCCCGGACTGGGAGTTCGACCGCCTCGACGACGGCTCGCAGAGTGAGCGCCCGCGGAGGGCGGGCTGGGCGGGGCCGGGCCGGCGGGGTGCGGCCGGAGNCCCGGGCCCCCGCGCTGCATCCCCGCCGGGAACGGAAGGGAGGAAGGGAGGGAGGAGGAAGCAGTCGCGGGAGCTGAGTGGGGTCGCCCTCTTCGGCTCCCCCGCGGACCCTGCCCGGCGCCCTTGCGGCCAGCCCAGCGCTGATCCCCCTGCAGCCAGGCCTGCGGGGAGTGGGCGGCTGCTGTGACCTTCTTTCCTCCCACTACCCTGTCCGTAATTGTCGGGGTTGTTTCGGGGTGGGGGGAGTGGCTTTTCCAGCCCTTCATCCTTTGCTCCCTCGGGGGAGTCGCCTGCGGTGCCCCCCGTGTGGCGCGGAGGGCCAGGCTGCTTGTGCCACCCTCTCTTTTCTTGCACGAACCGGACTTGTCGTGGGGACGGTGTTTCTTTCCTTCCCGGGCATTTCTCGTGGCTCACAAATTTTCGCCGTGGCTTCCTTGGTTATCCAGAGAAGTCACATCAAGATGTGTTGTAAGCAGTTAGTTGTACTCAGCTTTCATTGGTAAAGGCTCTCTGTCACGGCAGTTGGGCAGTCACTTGCAGTTTCACCTTTAAAATATAATTGAATAAGACCTTGCGATGCTGAAATCTTTCACGGTGGGTTCATGTGCCCGTCAAAATCCACGTTTTACTCAGCCTGTGGAGGTGACCTAGTTTCTAAACAGGGAACTTATATGGTTGTCACACTATAATACTGTAAATTGAACTGTGCCAAATTAATTATACCAGGTGTTGCTGTGAAAATATGTCACTCATGGACCAACTGTTTCACATATAATGTTATCCCAAGGGATGATACTGTGTATGCCATGTTCATTTAGTCTGGATTTCAATGAAAACTGAAGCTGTCCTGAGCAGAGCTTTTTATCAATTCTCTAGTTGTGGAAAGGAAAATGTAGCTTTTACTCAAAATGCCAGATCTCCACTAGTTTGACCGTGACATGAAATGCAGCTCCAAGAAATTTACATGACTTAATATGCCCCATTACCACCATCTCAAGGGTGAACAAACAGGCTAATCTTCCATCCAGAACAGCACACAGCGTTCTAGAGGAGAGCCAAAAAAAATTCCTGTGATTTGGAAGGCATTTTTTGATCTTGTCATCTACTTTCCCTTTGTATCACTAACATTTAGCAATTACAACTTTCTCAACTGAGGACATAAGATACTAAGTAAATCTAGTTTGTTACATCTCTGTCCTAGACGTGTATGGACATGGCACTCGCAAGTCCTGTAAGCAATGAGTTCACTGAATATTGATATTGCTGATTTTATGGAGGAAGTTAAGATTAATTTGGGGGATCTGTGCTGCTGAGTTGATCTCTTGCATTGTTCCAACTATAATGCTTTAGTTTTATCACCTGAGGAGAAACTAAATCAAACTTTATTGTAAACAGATTATACCTTATGAAGTGCGTATGCTGCTCTGAAGAAAAGGGTGATATCTGCTTTCTGTGACTTCATTTTCTTCATCTGTGAGTCAGTTTATTTAGGAAAAATGTTCTGCATCTTAGAAAGCTTCCCTCATCTCCAAATAATTTTTTATCTGTGCGACTCTGCCTATCTCTGGCTAGCTAAGAGCTTCCACTCTTGTCTCACTAAGAAAGTGAGAAATTATTCACGCCTGTCTCTTATGTTATAGATGATCAGTACAAGGTGGCAAATTGATGGCCATCAACGATTAAGTATTTGGAAGTATTTAGTGAGCTGTAGTGTTGTTCAAATCCATCATTTGTCTGCTAGAAAGGTGACAGTCTGTGGATCTCTAGCAGAGTGCTGTTGTGAGGTTCTGTTTGAGAAGTGCTCAAATGCTCAGTGTTTTTGTTTCACAGGGAACTGATTTGAACAGCAGTGCCAATTTCCTACTCTTGTATGACTTTGAAGTTTTTTCTGTTCTTCCTATGAAGCTCCAATGACTGTCAGTTTTGTTGTTAGTTTGTCTTGTGTGTGAAGGGAGGAGATGCGATTGGGGAAGTACCACAGCATGCCTCTATAATATCTCCCTTACTCCAGATTTTCTAGCAGTAAAGCACTGAAGCTGACATGGTGGCTGGTTAAAATCCCTTCAGCAGGGCTGTGCATCTATCAGTGTTTTTTACTGGTTTGCTGCAGCAGAGCTTACAGAAGATGCATGGGAAAGAACCTGAAAGATGAGATGGATTTGATGGAATAGGATAATACGATGATACAACTTAAGGGCTACGCATCAGTGCCGGGTGTGCTGCTGATGGAGAGTGTTTTGTTCGCTTGCGTATCTTTCTACGTGGAATTCAGTCTCCTGATGTTCACAATGCCTGTGCACTGTCTATGCTGCAGGTACCGCTAGAACCCAGTAGCCATTAATGTGGGAGAGTGTGCTGTGCTCCTTGGGTAGGCTTTGCAGTCTGTGTGGCTTTATGGTTGGCATTGCTGCCACTTTCAAAGTACTATCTTAAAATTAATTCAGACCTTCACTGCAGTCATTTTTCGTTCTCAATCTCAACCTCCCTGTACGTAGTCCTTTTGATCTTTTCCTTAGCAATTTGTCTTTATTCATTCCTCTCTTTCTGCCTGGTGCAGTGTCTCAATCTTTTCTTTCTGCAAAAAATGTTTAAATAATAATTGATTCAGCAGTGCTCTCCCACTGAAGTAGCCATCAGCTACCATTTGGCTCAGTTGTTTGCAGTGAGGATGAGTAAGAGGTTGAACATGCAGAGTAAAAGAATGTATTATATTTAACTTTCTAGGCCAGTCTACTTGCTGAAATGTGGAAAGGACACATATAAAGCTACGTAAGAGTTGAATTCTTGTGTAAGAAAAGTTCAGTTTTTCAGCTGATCTGCATTCTCTAACTTTTTTTAGATAATCCTGTTTTCAACAAATAGCAGAAGATCACAAGCTGTTAGATGTGTTATCTAATTATGGGGAAGACACTTTAGTCTTCACATGAGAAAGGATTGTACTTCCCGAGTGTAGGAGCCTTGAACTGTGTAATCGTTTACTCTGTGGTTCAGATTATGCAGCTAAGTCAGTAATTGCTATAATTTGGGCAGGAGTGGGGAGCATCTTAGTATGGGAAGAAAAAAAGTTCAGAATAGAGAGAATGAAACTTTTCTTGGCACCCATTGCCTTTACGTTTACTTTGCTAATTAAGACCACTGTTGTTGGTGTTTGACCAGCTGAATGTTAGCCTTTGAAGCTATTTGTCCCTTTGAACTTACTTGACACTAACAGCACAGCTGTGCATTTCAATGCCCAGCAGAAGAAAAATTCTGCTTGAGGAGGGTGAATTTGAAAGTGGGAGGGAATGGTTAAAAGCCATAAGCTTTCCATGTAATGCTCAAATAACTCACTGAGAGGTAGCAGGGAGAAGTGGAAAGAGGATTGCTGGAAATTCAGCTGCTGCTCAGGCTGAAATAATTAGACCCATTGCCTCAAAGTTCTTATATAAATGCATATGTACTGGTTCAGCTGATGGATAGAGTCACCTGCTGTGTTACAATTTCTTCAGTCATTTCTTTGCTCAGCACCTTATGTGATTGTTAAGGTCTTAGTTTAACAATACATGTACCTTTAATTTTCTGCATACTGCTTAGATGTTTGATAGTCTTTACGTAGTATTTGAATTTCTTTTAAACCGACGCTAAGTTATAGGATTGTTTTTAAACAAATAAGAACTTTGTATTAAAGCTGCATTTTATTAAAGAAAAATGGCACAGCAAAATGAGGAATACAGGACAAAAGCTGAATAGCAACGGATTAAATGTTTTTAATGACTTTTTTGATATTGCAGTTTATTGAATTGTTCATAAAACTGTACAAATGTTATCAATTCTCAGAAATTCATGCTGAAGTGCAGTTGAAGAATTATGGAAAATTTCTTGAGGAATATACATCTCAGCTGAAGAGAATTGAAGATGCTTTGGATGACTCCGTTGGAGATGTTTGGGACTTCAGTCTTGATCCCATTGCTTTAAAGGTCTTCATATATTTAATATACATTGTAACTGTTACTTTCCTAGTTCATTCTTCCCTTCAAAACCTTAGAAGTAAAAGCTTGATGCATTTGTGCTCTTAAAATTTTGAGTTTTGTTTGAGAAACCTATCCCATACTATTTTAATTATCAAGTAATTAATAAATTGGTGCATATCATAAGAGAAGATGTTTTCATATTATTATTTTCTAGTCTTATGGATACTAGCAGAAGCTAAATGAATTTCTAATTCGTCATGTGTTGGGAAGGCTGATTTCAGCAGACTTCTTCCTGGTGACTGTTGGTGTTTTTATCTGGGGGCTGGGGTTCCAGGAGAGCTCACTAATAGTTGTAAAACTGTAGAGCAAACTGTGTGTGTATTTATAGGTTGTGTTTTGACCTAATAGCCGTGGTACAGAATTGGCTGTTCTCTTGGTCACAGATTCTCTCTCCTCTGTAGAGCATTATTCTTTCCTCTTCACTGAATTTGCAGACATAATTTGAAAGCGCTTTTGTTGCCATATGAAACTTGTCTGTGCTGAAGATGCACTCTCAAGCAATCATCTATCTGAATAATTTGAATAAATTATGTGTAGGGCCACCACAGTACTGGACGTTTATGGACTAGTCAAAATCAGGCTGACTTAAGTACAAATTGTCAGCGCCTGCATACAGATGTATTTTCTGCTTCCTGTTTCCGGCAGTTGGGATTATTAATTCACATTTTAGTTTTCCTGAGCTGTTTTTTTCCTACGTATGCCATAATGACCATGCTTTTGCTTTTCAAGTTTTGTAAGTAAATTGTTATAAATGCCCTGTAATATACCTAGTTATTTGCCTGTCTGCCTAGAGTGAAAGGAAGGGTAGTTCCATGTAAAGGTGAAGAGCGAAGGTTTCCTGCAGTGCAGGTTGCCAGTAACGGGCAACTGTGGTTCTCCTATTACTGACCCTATTTGAGATTAAACTGGGGGGAATGCTTGCCTAGTTGGATAAATGTATTTTTGACTAACGTTTTCTAAAGCTGCTCATTTGTTGTTTCTGTTTGGTTGTTTTGTTTTGTGGTTTTTTGTCTGTTTGTTTTTTATTTTAATTTTAGCTTTTGCCATATGAACAGTCATCCCTACTGGAGCTCATAAAGACAGAAAACAAGGTAAGCACTTTATGCTTAAAGGAAAAAAACAAGTTGTTCAACCTCAGCCCAAGCCCTCTAAATGTGAACTTGTTTGTAATCTGTGTGATTTTTTTTCCCCTGCTTTGAGTCTAGGTTCTAAACAAGGTTATAACTGTGTATGCTGCTCTTTGCTGTGAAATCAAGAAGTTAAAATATGAGGTAAATTCAGCTGACTTTTATTATTGTACATGAAAAGGTTTGCAATTTGGCAAGCTGATATATAGATTTATTTTTATCGGTAAAGAAAGAAGATATGTCTAAATAATTTTTGTAGCTTGATTACATATATCCTATTTATTAAAAAAAAATTTCTGCTTTTGTTGTTAGGCAGAAACTAAATTTTATAATGGCCTCTTGTTTTATGGAGAAGGAGGTAAGTAGCTCCCTTTACTGTAAAAGTTTTTAGTTTCGCATTATTGCTTCAGGTTGTATTAAATGCTACAATAACTGTAATTTTATAATATGGATACATGCTTTCTCTGTGTCTTTAACTGATGCACACCAAATAGAGAGCTTTGAGGGTATAGGGATATATGTTAGTGTCTTGTAGCTGTGCTGAGTTAGCTTAAGATAATAATAAGGTTTATCTGTAAAGCCCAGTTACCTGCTGTAAGTATTGTTACATTAACAGGAAATTTTGTTGCAGCCTTATTTGCATGGAAAGTAGGGCGTGTGAGCTGCTGAGGTTGTATTAAATGTCTTATGTCCAGCTTGTCTACTGTAGCAGCTATTTTGCAAGGTGTGGCACTGAAAACATGTTTTTCACATGTAAACACATCCTAAACCAACTTATTTCATTTTGAGACTAGATTTGACATTGGTTGTAGTAAAACAATAAATCTGTGATTTAATTGTAGTAAAAAAATGAAACCATTGATAAATAACTTGACCAAAGTCCTGCCCTCTTCACTTATGCAATTGGTATTCCAAGACAAGTTGGAGTGTATTGATGTCACCTGCCCTTCCAGAGCAGGTAACTCACACCACGTGTTTAGACCATGGCATAAGATGGGCACAAGTAATTGTAAGTCAATTCACAAATCATGAGACCCTGCTTTAGGTAAAAGCTGATTTTTGTCTTGGAGCTAAACTGGTAACTCCTGAATGACTGGCCTTAAGCTTCCACCTTAAGGGATACTAGTGTGGCAATAAGCACAGATCTTGGTCATAAGGATTGAATATATTAAAGAATTGCTTCAGAGACCTATCACCCAACTTTGTTTTTATTTCAGTAATTTGAAAGAGAGGGAAAGCCTTTTCATAGTAGTATTGTAAAAGGGCATTCTTAAAGCTTTTCAAGAGACAAGAGAGTGAGATGGAAATATCAGGGAATGTGAAGTCTTTGAGCTCGGGACTGTGTAACATTCTTTTAAGTGCTATATAAGATAACTGTTGTGGTTAAGGAGCATGGAAAAGTGGGGGATTTGTTAGCTTGTTATGTGGGAGGTTTTTGGTGTGTTGTTTTTTTTTTTTCCTTTTTTTCTTAGCAGACTTGCGTGTCTTATCAGATATGGTTTTAAATATTTTAAAGTCATATGCTGCCAAAATGATACTAGGAGATCCCTCAGAATTTTCCCTGTCTCTAGCATGAAAAAGTCAGACTGTAGCAGATTAATATTGTACAGCACCAGTTTGTTCCTGATGGGTGTTGTGCAGGAAATGGCAGGAACTGAGAGGTCAGCCTTCTGAGGTTTAGGTAGGAGTGCAGAAATTATGTTCTGTATTTCCATATCCCTGCTTGTAGCGTTTGCTTTGATAACAGCAGGCTTGCTTACTTTAAACAACTGGCAAAGTTACTGGCTCGAGGATGGTTGAAATTTAAACAAATACTATGCTGGCTTGTTCCATCTGTGTAAAGAAAATTTTTCCCCCATCTTGTCTTTGCACTGGCTAGGACAAGTCTAGGAACTTTAGGTAGTTGGATGGGATTTTTTGGGACATACATTGAAGAGATTAAAGTTTGCATAAGATGTGTAAAGAGGAAGCAATGCAATATTTAATGTCTTGTCCCAGAGCTTCATGTTAGAGAAGTATGGAGACTCCTTTAATCTCTGACAGCTCTGAAAGAATGTATTTTATGTAGCAAGAAGACCTGCATTTCTTAGTCAGGTAAACTTGTAATTTTAGGTGAGGGTTTTTTTTGCTCAGAAGAAAAATCTGAAGTCTATAGCATCTATCTCTTGTCACATTGGAAAGACAGTATTTTGTGAGGTGATGTTCAAACCGCTCCAGATGACTGAAACAGTTTGGCATGGGTGATGTAATTATTGTATTTCTGTGTTCTGTGTCGTACAGATAATGCTGTGAAGCTGTGCTGGTAAGCCTGTTCTTTTGTGCAGAAGGATATGTAGGAAAAAGAAAATGAATTCCTTCTGGTTAATCATGTAGTATATTCTTTCAATAAAAAACATCTGGATGTTTCTTGCAAGATAAATACCTGGTATTCTCATGCAAATTTCTTAAAAATGGAAACATGTATATGAAGTTACATAATACATATGCCTTTAAAGAATTATGGGTTTTATTCTTTCTTTCAGATGAAGGAGACTTTTTCCAGCTTTGTATCTAATTTATAAACCATGTAATTTTTAATGAAAAGGAAACTCCAAAAATAGGTCCACCTTAGGAAAGCAAAATTAAGAGGTTTTGAGGCTCCATCAATACACTTATAATAGTGCACTCTACTTGTATGACAAATAAATGGCTTGGAGGGCAAGCTTCAACATTAGTTTAACAGGTACAACACAGGCTTTAGAAAGTGTTGACAAATGTTTCTCTTTTAAGCCACAGATTCCAGCGTGGTGGAGGGAGATTGCCAAATACAGATGGGAAGATTTGTTTCTTTCTTGCAGGTAGAGTATGTTTTGATTGTTTGACAGCAATTATAATCTTAATTTTACTTGCAAAATGGATTTAACAGTCTGCCATATCCTGTTTGCATTTTGCTGGAAGGCATAGCAGTCATTTGATATGTTACTATGTTTTGCCTGCAGACCTGTCACAACCAGCTGATGTATCACACATTGTTTGGGGATTTTTTTATACTTCTCTCTGGAAGTCTAATGAGAGAAGGAATTAGAATTTACTTTAAAAGATTTCAGTAGGAGAAGATAAATTGAGGTTGCTTTCATCTGATATTAAAGATGGCTGTTTTTATGGGTTTGGTTAGCAAGTTTTAGTGTTCCTTGAACACTGGAAAGAGGTTCATTGTTTTATACATGTGGGGGTTTTTTAGCTGGTAGAAGAATGCAAAATCAAAGTATATACCTGAAAAAAATTCTTGTGTCTCCTTCAAACATTTTTGGAAGAACACTTATTTCTTATACAGTTTGGTTGTTCAGGATCCTTTTCATGAAAACAGGATCTGTTTTTCTTCTGAGGATTTCCTGTGCTCTTGGGTTTCAGTCTATTGTGGAGTTTTTTGTCCTTAATATAACTTAAGTGACTGTCCCATTCCAAAAATGTTTCTATTTTTATGTAATACTGCCTGTAATGAAATATCTGTGTTGAAGTAGAGAATATAGAGGAAGCTTCCAGAATGTTTAAACAAATTCTGGTTTAACAAGAGTTAAAATTCCTGTTCTTGCTGTATAGCAGCATGACAGTAGTCGTTTACTGAGTCATGACAAGTTGAATGCTGTAGGAAGTTGTTTCTCAGCTTCTTTTACCATGCTGAAGTGCAGTTAATTCTTAGGATCTTTTGGGTTTTCTATCTCATTTTCCAAACTTTTTGTCTCATCAGCTTTGTAGGTTTCATCCTTCATTCTCTATTTCTTTCCTAGCAGATGTTTGAGACCTTTTAGTGATTCTCCGATGGGGCTATTGTACATTTGTGTTTTTCCAGAGCTAGGATGCTCTGTCTGGGTAGAAGCTGAGAGCAGGGTCTCTGGCTGTCTGGATTTCTATGTGCATTGCAAACCAATTCTGTGGAATAAGTCTGTTTATTTAAGGGATTTATGCTGATATGTATATTTATAGGGTAAACACAAAAATACAGCAGTATTGCTTGTGAGCCCACTTTCTATGCTGTAATGGGTTAGGAAATGTTGAAAAACTTTGGAAGGAAGGGACATGCAGGATGTTACCCCAAAGGGAGGGTCTACTGTGCTAACAGATATGTGTTATTTAGGGTAAGGCTATGAGGAAAATGTTTTGCTTGTGAAGTTTGTTGTTTTTCAGCAGTTGTATTCTCCTAAATCCATTTGATGTTCTGTATCACTAGATTAGGAAATGCTGTTCTGGTCAGTGTTATAAGCATATCTCCAGGGGTGGTGTGAAAATATAAAGTTGACAAAAAGAGGTGGAAAGTATTTTTCATGGAGCTAATGTCCATGTATTTGTTTATTGGCTCTTCTGAGCTTTCTAGATTAGCTAGATGCAGTAGCCTCAAATTTGCTAAGTCAAAAGATTTTTTTAAAACATTATCAAAATAATGCTCTGAAACATTAGTTTAAAATTACAATCTTGTCTGTATTATGTAGCTGCTAATATGCATGTGCTGTTGAATTGGACTACTTTCCAGAAATTTTAAAATGGCAGCTGGTGCTGCCTCCCCAGGAAACATGATCTCAGCTGTCTATTAATCCATTCCTCTGGAATCTGTTGGCTTATTTCAGCTGCATTTGTTAGAGCAGTACAAGTATAAGAAGTAATGTTTTGTGAAAACTGGTGACTGATAGAAGGCAGAAGCCCAAATAAGATCTATTTTTGATGGAGAGGAAGACACAATTCAGCTGTTAGCCAGTCTCCTGGCAGGCTGGCTGTTCAGCCAGTGTGGGCTGTCTGCTATAAAGCCATCTGTGTGCAGACTGGCTAGACTCATCACACACTGACATTTCCCTGATGGGATTTATAAGGTAAATCAATGAGCAGCTACTATTGCAGTTAAGGGAAACTCAGATTCATTTATCCTGTTGTTCAAGGATATGCCTTGTTAAAATCCATTATAGAAATTAAAATAGTCCTTTATATGGTCAGACTTGACACATTCCTACTCATTTTGTGTTATGTAACTGAGCTGAAGTTCTGTCTTGGTCAGGCAGACTTCTCAAAGACCTTGACTTTGTTTGTTTGTTTTAAAGCAGTATTTTGTGGCTTATCACTCTTACAGTAGGTACAGGCTTTTGTGGTAATTTCTTATTTGAACTTGGCTATTACCAGCATCCAGAGCACGACACTTAAATCATAGTGAGGAGAAAGCACATCCTCTGCTACCAGGGATATCGTCCCTGAAAGTACTTGGGCTCTGTTGTCAAGTCACTTCTTACTGTCTTTGATAAATTGAACCAATAGTATAAATTGTCAGAGTTGTACTGGAGGCTTGTGTTTGGTAGTTTCTTAGCTTAGTCCCAGATCCTTTTGCAGAACTGTTAGTAGGATGTTTTCCATTCTGCTGTAGGTCTGTCCACTGACTTGGATTAGGAATATAGTTGGAGCTTGGGCTGCAAATTCTGTAGTTTATGTTCAGTGTTTTAGATGTAATGACAACTTGTTTATGAGGAGGATCTATATATTTTATATGCATTTTATTTTCTTGTATTTCAGGAGCTGTCTTGCTTTGTTACCCGATGTTACGAAGTGGTGGTGAATGTAGTGCATCAGCTGGCTGTTCTGTATACCAGCAACAAGTAATTATTCCCTAAAATGCTGTATTGTTTTTATGTAGAGTTAAATGTATAAAATATGAATGTTCTGTTTAAGGCATGGTCATTTTTGGAATTAGAGATATAGTGCTTTGCTCTGCGAGTTTGGGCTTCATAAACAGTTACGGAAGTGGTTTTGGTTTATTTTCAGAAAAAGTAGTGCTTGTGTATAATAAGATGCAAGGATTTAATTGTTTGTCATTTTTAGTCTTTATATTTGAGAAATATTATTATTTTTTCATCCTTGCTCTTTTTGAGAGGCTCTTCCTGTTGCTTGATACATAGCTTAAAAATCAGATCACTTCTACAGTCTATTTTTAAAATGTAAATCTTGGCATATATTCTTCATGGAACAGCCATGATAAATATGAGCTATTCTAAAGATTAAAATGGCATTAAAATATTTATTTTATTTACAGGAATGCACCTAAAATTATAGAGACATCTGGAGTTCATTTTCAGGTGGGAATGGTTTGGAACTCTTTTGCTTGTGTTAATATATATAGGTCTTGATGATTAATCCTGAGAAAAACAGCATGAAAGTGACTTTTGAGTACAGCTTTCAATTTGGAATCTCCTTTAAAGGTTTTATTTTATTAATCAGCTTTTTCTGGCCTTTATGTGGGAAGGCCTTGTATCTCCATGTGTGTCATATTCTAGCTTTCTTAGCAGTGAAGTGTTTGCATACTCCCTTATTGCAATGTGTGGCTCTGCATACAGACAATTTTTAAAATTTCGGTGTCAAGATAGATCAGGGAATTTAGTTTGTGTGCAGACACCCCTTTAATATTCCTTGTGTCATTGCAAGTAAAAGCTTTAAGCTGCCAAACCACAAAATCTCCTGTTTAAAACTCTTTAGCTGATATCTTGTTGGCTGAAAATGCATTGAAAGGAACTGAAATTTTATGTGCTGCATATGACTGCGGTAAACTTTTGACAATTACAGTCCTTTTCTTTCCTTATTTTTCTCCCTTCACAAACAGGCAATGTATGAGCATCTAGGAGAGTTGCTCACAGTCCTGATCACTCTGGATGAAATAATTGACAATCATGCCACACTGAAAGAGCACTGGACCATGTATAAGAGGTGTGTCTATGATGTGAAAAATACTCCCACAACCTAAAAGATAAAAGCATGCGCATCTGTGTATGTTCCAAGAAAGTCAGTATGGGAACATGGATTTCAGTAGTCTCTCCAGAAATTTCAGTGAAGAACAGGACTAAACTCACATGGTGTCCTTGTAACAGTATCAGTAAGTTTTTAAAGTACTGAATGTTACATTTTCAATGAAGGGTAAGCATCTTGGCAAACATTGTAATAGTTGGTGGGGTTTGAAGAATATTCAGTAAGAAATGTAGTTGTGTACAGAACTGAGCTAAGACTGTCCCTGTCCATATTGATCATGGGAATGGGCATACAGCTTTAAGAAGGGATGGTACCGCGAGTAAAAGCTGAAGAATCAACAATTATAAAGGTAGCTAAATTAGTGGAATATTAACTGTGTCCTTGAAAACCCAAGTAGATGGGAGTTACTCAAATGCAAATTGCTTATACAGACCTAGTGGATTTTTGTGGGGTTTGGGGGGGGGAGTTTGTTTGTTTGTTTTTTTTTTTTTTTTTTTTTTAATTTTGGGGTTGCTGCTAAGGGTAGGTGGGGGAATCAAAATCTATTATCAA
Source organism: Rhagologus leucostigma (assembly GCA_013397725.1). Classification (NCBI taxonomy): domain Eukaryota; kingdom Metazoa; phylum Chordata; class Aves; order Passeriformes; genus Rhagologus; species Rhagologus leucostigma. Next base: position 94,416 of record VZTD01001603.1, read on the forward strand.
AATAGTGCAGGATATGATAAAATTGTGAGCACATTTATGTGTGTGTTCCACACCTACTCCTTACAGGCTGCTGAAATCTGTGCATCACAATCCTTTTAAGTTTGGGATTCAAGAAGATAAACTAAAACCATTTGAAAAACTGCTATTAAAACTGGAATGCCAGTTACTTGATGGAATGATATTTCAGGTAACGAACTTAATATTGCCCAGTATGATAGAGGAAGCTTACATGAAAGCAATACTCTTTTCAGAATGACTGGTTTGTTTGTTTGTATTTTGTTTTTGTTCTGGTTACTGTGATGTGTGAATTCGGCTCTTGTATCTGTGCTTGGGAGAAAAAAGGCTCTGTTGTAAGATCCTTTCTTGCTCTTCTCATGTGCTTGAACTGTGCCAAGCTTTGAATGGTAGCAGTAAATGTGGACTGTTCTGCTGAACTAGAGAAACACAGACAACTTGGCATTAGGACTGTGTATTATCAGAATTCTGCTTTTGTTCACATAATAGTTAGCAGGTTTACATAGCATAGGTCCTTATTTTAGCTGCAAATCAGTTAGTCACCTCAGTAATCTTTAAAATATTTTGAATGTGACCTGTCATTCCTTGCATACGAGACAGGTTGCTGTCATTAGGGACCGTTGTGGTGCATACCCCTGAAACAAGCATGGGCACAGGTGTATGAGAAGGATTTTATTACATTTTCAGTACAGTTAAATTAAATGTGTTCATACAAGAATCCATCTCTTAAGACAATTGTATATTACAGACATTGAAATGGGATGTTGTGGCGTAGTGGACAGAGGATAATGTTGTTGAACGTGGTCAAAGCAGAGTCAGTTGCTCAGGTTGTGCCAGTACATCTTAAATGGCATAGGGAAAAATGGTTGTTCTGTAAAAGCCTTCAGAAGGGAAATTGTAGGTAAGTAATTAAGCACAGTTTGGCTTATTCTTTCACAGGACATTGCTACCAGCTATCCATTTTTCATGTTTTATTTCCTCAATATTGTATAACTACAAAGACTTCATTATATGTTTGAAACATCAGTAGGATTTGACAGGTATTCATTCAGAAAGTTTCCCCTCCTGTCCTGCAAATGCCTCTTCCTAACAAAAATTCATTAAAAATATAAGATACAGTCCTGTTACAGACTTTTCTAATCTCTTTGGAAAGTATGAAATGTGTCTCTATTTTTTGACTGTCATGAGGTTTTGGGAGCTCTTTTAAACTGCCAGCAGTAGTGTGTGATTTTATGCTACAAGGTCATGAGCCACATCCTACAAGTGACTTGTGTGATAATCTTGCTTAAAGGACAGTTAGTAACATACTATAATGTGATAATACAAAAATGCGTCTAGTTTCTTAGCACTAGCACATCAAATGGTTTCTTTGAAAATGCTCCTTAAAGGAAATGGGGAAATAAATAAAATGGGGCTTTGAATGTCAGGTGTAAGAGTGTTTTAGTATTTTCTGGTTTTATACTTAAAAATGGAAGCATAGTTAAGAATCTGTATGTTGTAGAAGTTTAAGACTTACTTTAGGTTAGTCTTAAATCAGTGTGCTCTTCCAGTATTCTCTTGAAAATCAGTAGTCTTTTGAGATCCAAAACTCCTGGTGTTATCTTGATATATCGGTATTTTTCCCCCTTTTTACTCAGGCCTGTATAGAGCAACAATTTGATTCTTTAAATGGTGGAGTGTCAGTGTCGAAGAACAGCGCATTTGCTGAAGAATTTGGTCATACTCTTCGCACAGCTTTCGCAAATGTTGAAGCCAAACTTGGTAATGCAAGCTCATGCTTTTCCTGCCAGCTTCTCTGTTTCTAAAATTGTTCATATTGTTTGTGTGGGAGTAAACTTCACAAAGGTGTATTTTTTCAGGTGAACCTTCAGAAATTGACCAGAGAGATAAATACGTGGGCATCTGTGGCCTCTTTGTATTGCATTTTCAGATTTTTCGGACCGTAGACAAGAAATTTTACAAGTCATTGTTGGATGTCTGTAAAAAGGTGAGTGCTTTATTCTTTTGTCTTTCAGTAATGAATTAGGTAATTTTCTGAGTTGCATAGCATAGGACAGACTTGGTAAAAGAAAGAACACGAAAAAGTCAGAGAGCAGAGTTAAGAATTTTCTACTTCTTATAACTCCCACCTGTCATTTTCTTTTAAAGATGATCTAAAATTTGTGCACTCACATAGCAGCAAGGTAAAATAAACTTGCAATTTCTATTAAAATCTTTCTTCTCAAGATTAATATGGCACTGAAGACAAAAAACTGTTTGAGTTGTGAGTACTCTGGTGCTGAATAAATGCTGTTGGTTTTGACCTTGGCTGTGAACATTTGTTTTGGAAGACCTCTAAGTGCAAAGTTGATGGAGGCTTTTTTGTATTGGATGGTATGAAGAAATTATTAAAGTCTCTAATATTGTCTAGAATCACTGAGAGTGGTTATAATTTTGCCCATGGTGTGCTTAGTAAACATCATGGGAAACTTTTTTTAGCATCAGTGTAATCTCTGTAGAAAATATTTACACAGAAATAAACTGAACTGTGTTAATTGTATTTATTACTACTTGGTAGTATTTCCCCCTCCTTTTTTTTTTCTTCGCAGGTTCCAGCCATTACGTTAACAGCTAACATTATCTGGTTTGCTGACAACTTTCTGATTCAGAAGATTCCAGCTGCTGCCAAACTACTGGACAAGAAAAGTATTCATACAGTTAAAACACAAAGGGAGAACTTTCTACAGCAGAGGGCACAGTCACTTACCAAGTACGCTTCCTAAATGCTGCCTCATGATGCTGTTTGGCAAATAGTTTATAAGCACGTGGGCTTTTTCATTCAGTGTAGTAGCATGCTGTGTAGTGTGTCTCTCAGTGGTGTTAGTCACTTGTTCCACTTCACTGCAGCAGTGTGTGTGTGTGTTAGTGTTGCTGCAAAAAGTTTTGGTCAAAACTAAGCTGCTTTTCTTGTCGTGCTTTCAGAAAAATATATATTATTACACCAAAATAACAATGTTCCTGGCAGCTCTAAATAATTGTTTCAGTTACTTCTGTTTCTATATTTTCAAATTCCCTTTTGTTTTTTAAACTAGTGTCTAGTAACCTGGGATGCTTTGTTTTCTATTAGGGCTCTCTGCTTTCTATATGTTTATGGAGGTAAGTTGCTAGTAGGCTTATACTGGAGCTTTCCTCTGCTTGGTGATGATACTTTCTTTGCAAGCAGTTCTTTCTTTGTGACTGTTTTTATTGCTTGTTTAATGGTCTTTGAAATGATTTGTATTTGAAAAAGGTGTCTCTTGTTTTGTGTTCTGCATGTAGTGTGCAGCTCACTTCTTTCTCTTCTAAGATATGCTTAAAGATGAGATGGAATATTTTCAGCTGTTAGTCTTAAGAACAAGTGTACTGCATAGGAAGATAACAGGGCTAAGGTTTGTGTGTTTCTGAATAAAAGAAGCAAGTGGAAACTGGGGTCTGTGGAATGGCAGTAAAAACTTAGATTTTGCATGTTGTCTTCCAACACAATAAGCAAGCTGGCAGAACTGAGTTGGAGGGGAGGAGGGAAGGGGAAAAAGCAGCTCTGTGCCTGATTCTCTGACAGATTATTTTCATTTCTGCCTTGTTTCTTTTTCAGTCCACCTTTTTCTGGCCTTAATTCTTTTCTGGGCTTTAATTTCTAGATAGGGCATAATTGCACTGCTGCTTTGCTTCTGGTCTTGGGCAGTGGTACAACTCTTAAAATTAGGAAAAAGTTGAGAGAAACTTCAGGATATTCACATACTTGGAGATTCACGTACTCTGGATATTCACATTTAACTTGGAGAAGGTCTCAAAGATCATCAAGTCCAATTGTAACTCAGCAGTGCCAAGTTCACCACTAAACCGTGTCCCCAACGCCCACATCTACACATCTTTAAATACTGTGGAATGATGACCCGACCTCTTTCCTGGAGAGCCTGTTCCAGAGCTTGACAGCCCTTTTGGTGAAGAAATTTTCCTAATACTCAATCTAAACCTCCTCTGGTGCAACCTGAGGCTGTTTTCTTTTGTCCTGTCGCTTGTTACTTGGCAGAAGAGACCAGACTCCACCTCACTAAAATCTCCTTTCAGGGAGTTGTAGAGAGTAGTAAGGTCTCCCTGGGCCTCTTTTTCTCCAGGCTGAACACCCTCAGCTCTCTTGCAGGACTTGTGCTCCTTCTCCAGCTTTGTTGCCCTACTTTGTACACACAGTTTTGAGGCTATTGTAATAAAATCCAGATTTTGCATCTGCTGATTTGAATTGTGCAAGTAACCTTTTCTTGCTTGTTTACAAATCCTTGTACTGCCTTGGACTATTGGACTATTCCCTAAATATGAGGACTCTTTAGAAGTGTAATTTTTGGTAACAGAATCAATGGCCTGAATACTTTCCAGCTACATCTACTGCAAGAAGTTGTATTGCAGTGTCACAATTCTCTATTTAACTCTACTTAACCATTTAATTACAGCTAGTGTAGTTCAAGCAGATACACTTCTGTAGAATTATGTTACTTAAGAGCAGTCCAGTCTGGCATTGATGTAATGACAAGTTATATTTGTTTGTGTGTGGGTGTGTGTGTTTGTGTGTGTGTAAGCAACAGAAATTCAAACTTGGATGAAAAAAAATTAGCACCAGTGTTGGACTTTTCTGTCTAGTGTTTAAAAGCACTTTCTAACAGTTTTATGTGGCCTTTTGATTTAAGAAAGTGTAGTATATGCACTACTAAGAGGTCCATGTGTTCTCTTGAAAAGAAGATGATTTCTGACTCATTGTACAGATATAATTGGCAGAGTGACTAATCCTTGCCTATAGAGAATTAAAATGTAAATGAGTATAGGGTTCTGATACTTTTAGGAATGGTGAGTTTTTATTTTGGAGACTGAAGGTTTAAAATATTTCCCTTGCAAGTAAGTTTTGGAAAGAAATAAAAGAAAATCTTCATAATCTTCTTACTTTGAGTGAGCAGCATTCTCTTTTTCCTTCCTCAGAGATATGCAGTCATATTATGTTTTTGTGAGCTCATGGATGACAAAAATGGAATCTATCTTGTCCAAGGAGCAACGCACGACGAAGTTTTCTGAAGATCTTTCTAACCGCTGCAATGTCTTCATCCAGGTGTGCAGTCTTTTAACGTGGTGATGCAGCAAGCTGATGTTTTGGTGGAAGTTGTTGAACATAAAGAGAAATCACAGGAGTTCTGTGATCATTGGTGTGTTACTTCACAATGTGGGAATTCTTATAAAACTTTTAATGCCCAGTACTCTTCCAAGAAAATCTGTAAAAGGTCTTTTGATAAAGAATGTGGGGAAAGAGAATCTGACTAAATATTCAGTGGCTAGAATTTTGGATTTTTCTCTTGACTTAGGAAATCAAGAAAGCTTCATTTTCTTGTAGTAAAGGTTTTGGCTTTCTTTCCTTTTGAGTCATGAGGTACTTAGGGTGGACTGAACCAGTGTCTAATTTAGTTTTATTTAGGACAGTACATACTCCCAGTAAAGGTTTTGTGTTGTTTCATTGTGCTTTGCCTAGTGATGGTACTTTGCAAGAATCTTACTACGTTCCGAGACAGCTGGTTTTCTTTTGGCCTACTAACAGCATGTAGTCTTAATGTAAGATGCATCTTATTTCTGAATTTATTTTTTGCTAGTTTTCATAAGTATCTATCTGCCTGACAGAAATTTGATGAGAATAGGTGTGTGAAAAAAGCATGATCCTGAATCTTCTTTAGCTAAAGACAGGCATGTACTAGGATCTGTGGTTTTTACATTTAAATTAGTTGCAATGGACTTAAAATTTGTTCCATTCTGAATTGAGTTTCCTACACCACTTGCTGTCTTTTTCTAGTCTCTTTTTCTTTTTTTTTATTGTTAATACTTTTTCTTTGAAATAAGTTTAGTAATTTTTTGTCATGTTGTATATAATCAGCATTGTATTTAAAAGCTTAGCATGTATTTATGTAGAGATGGTTGGTATCTTTATTGTGGGATGAACATTTCTATTTAGAAAGTGTAAAACTGTGTAAATACTGTCAGTGTATTTATTCCATAGAATCTGGAAGGTTTAGATTGTTTTTGTGATGGGATGTTTCTTGAGGGGATGGGAATTGTTTGATGGGTTAGTTTACAGTAGACTGAAATTATTACACCTTTGAGGTGTGTAATTATGTGATTATTTAACTCAGTAACCTGTGCTTAATTGGAATGGCTTTAGAAGAGGTTAATCAGATGGTCTAATGAGTCTTAGGCAGTTTCATAGTGTCTGCTAATAAAAGGGTCTCATTCAGCTTTGGGATCCCAGGCTTGCTTAGTTTAGTAGAGTGGTAGGCTCTGTTGTGCAGGGGCAAAAGTTAGCTGTCTGTCATGTATGAAACAAAACAGAGAGGACTTATTTTATTGACTTGTGGAAATATTTTTAATTTTTCTTCCCCTCGTATTCATTTTATTTTTAGGGTTTTCTTTATGCGTACAGTCTTAGCACCATCATTAAAACTACAATGAATCTTTACATGTCAATGCAAAAACCTGTGACCAAAACCTCAGTAAAAGCCCTGTGCAGACTTGTGGAGCTTCTGAAGGTAGGTCACTGGATGAAAATTGTTTATTTCATGTAGGAATTACAGAGAGCATTGACCAAACATCCCATATTAAAAAAAAAAAAAAAAACAGTGATGGGAAGTGTTTCTGCATGCATGGCTTCTTGTTTGAGAGTGGTTTGGTTAGAGAATAGATTTGGAAGACTAGGACTGGTTTTGTTTGTTTGTTTGGGGGTTTTTTTTTCCATAGCTTCTAACTGGCTTCCTTAGTTGATGTCACAGAATGATTGAGGTTGGAGGGGATCTCTGGATGTCATTAGTCCAGCGTATCCCTGCTCAGGTAGAGACACCTAGAGCCAGTTGTCCAGAACTGTGTCCAGATGACTTTGGAATATCTCCAAGGGTGGAGACTCTACAACCTTTCTGGGCAACCAGGCTGTGACCAGTGCTTGGTTACCCTCATAGTAAGAAAGTGTTTCCTGATATTCAGAGGGAAACTTCTGTGTTTGTTTGTGCCCATTGCCCCTTGTTCTGTCACTGGGCACCACTGACAAGAGCCTGGCTCCATCTTCTTCGCACCTTCCCTCCAAGTATTTATGTACAATGATAAGATCCCCCTCCAAGCCTTTTCCCAGCTCTCCCAGCATTTCCTCACATGCAAGATGCTTCAGTCCATGAATTATCTTCATGGCCCTTGGCTGGACTCTCTCCGGTGTGTCCATGTCTCTCTTGTGCTGAGGAGCCCAGAACTGGACCAGCACTCCAGATGTGGCCAAACCAGTGCTGAATATGGGGAAGGGTCACCTCCCTCGAGCTGCCAGCAAAGTGTTGTCCAATGGAGCCAAAACTACCATTGGCCTTCTTTGGGACAAGGGCATGTTGCTGCTTTGCACTCAACCTGCTGTCCACCAGGAACCCCCCAGGTCCTTTCCTTCCAAGCTGCTTTCCTGGTATGGTGGGTGATTCCTGGTATATACTGGTGTATGAGGGATTGTTCCTCCCCAGATATGGGACTTCACATTTCTCCTGGTATTTTTTCCAAAAGAAAGATACTCTATTTTGGGGTAAATTCAGGAAGCAGTGGTGAACAAAACTGAAAAAAAAACCCCAAAAAAACCACACAAAACTTTGATCAGTCCTGAAACTTTTTTATGATCCTGAATAGTTTGATTTTCTCAGTTTCTAAGGGTTAATTGTAACTGCTAGTAACAGCACGTTACAAAGTTGAAAGAGTCTGTATTTGCAGTGTGGATGAGTCACACATAAAGCCAGATTCTAAAGGCAGCAGTTTTGGTAACTACATGAACTAGTGTGTTTTGGGATTGACTTCAGGCAATAGAACATATGTTTTACCGAAGAAGCATGGTTGTGGCAGACTCTGTGACACACATCACTCAGCATCTGCAGTATCAGGCTCTTCACTCTATTTCTGTGGCCAAGGTATGTAATCCAAGTTCTGACAATTAATCTTCCTATCTACGTAGTTTTAAAAATATTAGTTTTAAGTGAAAGTATTTTTCATATTTTTTCAAAATCTATAGTGTAATGCTCTATTGTAATCCTTATAAGCTTATATATATAAGCTTATATAAGCTTTCCAGTTGTTCCAAGCTTTTTCCTAGAAAACTGTACGGCATAGGTGGTTATCTGTTTTTTGACCAAGAATGATTCCCTTCTTCCTCTAAATTGCTTCATCTCTTGTCATCTTCCTCTTGTGTTCTTTTTATATTTTATTTCTGGTGAATTTTCACAAACTGACCTTTGCTTCCCTCTTTTCTGATGCACATTCATAGAGCAATCTGTTGCAGGTCTAAGCAAACAGGCTGTTATTTAAATCTTTGTCCTCTTGGCAAAATAGCAGTACATGATGGCTTACAGGAGCCTACTCCTGTAAATTCTCTATTTCACTGTGGGATGAAATGGCTTCTTTTGCTTATCAAATCTTGAATTTAAGAATCAGGGCAAATGGGAAAGTGAGGTTTTTAGTATGCCTGTTCTGGTGTATTACTGATTGGTTTTATTCTTTCATCACATTCAGTAGCAGAATTACAAAGGATGTATGCTATTAAATTTCCTTTTTATTTGGCTGTAATCTCAGTTTATGTATCTGGCATCTCTATATTTTCTAGCGTAAGCAAAAAAATAGTTGTACTTATAAAAAACTTATATATAGATATATATATATATGTAGCAGGAGTAGCATGAACTGAAGAGGTTCCAAACTTCAAAGTTGCTAAGAAAAACTGTATATCTTCAAAGAGTTCACATATATATAGATAACTTTCATAAATTTTTCAAATTATATCTGTAATTACATTACAATTCTTTTTAAATGCATAAAAATTCATAGAATAAATGCATAATGCATAAAAATGCATATCCTGTATTGAAGGATATTGAAAAGAACACATTTGTGAACCATCCTTGATATTCAGACTACTGATCAGAAAATATGTAAAAGGCAAATGTTGGTAAATAGAAGGATCCATTAGTACTGCTCTTTTTATCTGCTCTGCTTTGTAAGTGGTTTAAGGTCTAAGGCACACAGCAGATGAGGTTAGGAACTTCATGCTGAACACAACACACGTGGAAGATGTTTTATTTAACATTCGTGAAACTACCTCTTCTGAGTCCCACTGCTACTCACAAATACATCTGTGACTTCCACTTTTTTGCCGTTACACTTGGTTCCTTTCATTTGTTCATGCAGATAGGTTTGCACTTCATTTTCCTGGTACATTAGAGTTTGTAGAAAATTGTAAGCTGTCGTTATTACCATGTTTATATGTCTTGTGGCTTTTCAGCTGTAAACTGGATTTTGTTATCAACAACAGAGAGTCACTGATTAAAAATTTAAATTACGTGTCCCTTACAACTAAAACTGGCATTCACTCTCGTGCAGCTTGCACAGTGTTTGTGTACTGTATGACCTATCCTATGTTCATGTTGGCTGCACATATGACAAGTGTATAGATAGGTAATATCACTGAATTGACAGAGTAAGTGAATCTGGGTTCAGTTAGCTCTGTTCACAAAACATAACTTGTTTGCAGAAATACTTAATTTATGACAAGTCCACGAGCTTTGAGAAGAAGTAGTAAGCTATGGCCTTTGGGCTTAGGTAACTTTTCTCTGAATTTCTGTGTCTTTTTGCCATCAAGAAAAGGGTAATTTCTGATAAAAAATACAGTGAGCAACGCCTGGATGTCCTCTCTGCTTTGGTGCTGGCTGAGAACACCCTCAATGGGCCAAGTACGAAACAGAGGCGACTGATTGTTTCCCTTGCACTGAGTGTGGGAACACAGATGGTGAGTGCCGTGATTGTTTCAGCCCTTCATTTGTTTGGTAGTGTCTTATGAAAAAATACCATCTTGTGAGCTCATGTTTATTTTTTTTCTTCATTTCTACAGAAAACATTTAAAGATGAAGAACTTATTCCCCTTCAGTTAGTTCTGAAAAAACTGGACTTGATCAGTGAACTTACAGAGAGGTAAGCAGTGGCAGCAATATATAGAAGGCAGCATAGTGTCTTGGGGGAGCTGGATCTTCACTGTGTGAACAGCAAAATCTGATCTCTGCATGCTGGTGGTGATTTTTGCATGTTTTGTAGACCAGGGATGGACAGAAGGAATTCCGGGGTTAAGCCTGAAGGTCACTTGTCTTTGGGCAAGTTATATTTCACCTGACTGTTGATTGTTTACAAATTCTGTCACTTTCTTGGATGACTTGGTTTTATGATAAGCTGAAGTGTTCCCGTTAACCCAACCCCAAAATTTATGAGTTAGTACCAGTCTGTTTGGGAGATTGGGCTGTTAGTTCACGTGTGACACCATGTTTTTACTGCTGCTGTAGTTTCAGTGCACACTCAAGTTACATTATGCTGGCCATTTGTAAACCAGGTGAATATCTGGGTTCCACGCAGTTTTTATGGAGAGAGACAAACACCTTTAGTGGCTGACTCATGAGAAAAAATCCTGGGAAAAATATGGACAAGTTGTATCAGGAGAGGCCTATTTCTTCTTTGACTCGCAGGAGAAAATTAGAATGTATGTTTGATCTCTAGGCTACTAATTAAGGGATGTAATAAGAAAATAGTTATTTAGGACTTTGCCATAATGTAAGATTTAAGTCTTTCAGAGACTGAGTAAACCTTTTCACTAAAGCAGGTACTTTTTATTTACAAATAGGCTAGTGGAAAAAAAAAGAAATAAAAAGTTCTTTAATAAAGAACTTCTGATGGTCAGTGCATCTGGAACCTTAAACTAATGGTGTAAAACTTAGGCTTGAAATGCACTTGTCTTTAGTTTAAACAGACTCACTGTGTTAGAAGAATGGTTTCTTCCAAATCTGTGTCTAACAATTAATCTTTTATTCCAGAGTTCGGGCACAATGCGACTGTTGTTTCTTATACTGGCATCGAGCTATCTTTCCAATCTATTTAGATGATGTCTATGAAAATGCAGTGGATTCTGCTCGACTACATGTAAGCAGTAATGTTACAACTTACTAACTGTTGTGACAGCTTCAGCTGAAGAGACAATAAACCTTAGACTGAAGCTCTTGAAGGAAAAGCTCAGAAAGTAAATCCCTGGCTACTACTGAGTCAGACATTTCTTCTCAGTCTGGAGGATATAAAAGCAATCTGTGTTCTAAATCCATCTGTTAGATTTCTTTAAAAAATCTCGGGTTGCTGTTGTTAATTCTGTATCTCTGTGTCTGTCTCTTTGTTCCCCTCTTCATTCTAATTTGAAATGAACACCTGCTAGACTTGAGCATTAAAAGCCTTTGTTCCTCATTGTGGTTACGTATTTCTAAAGCAGGTATCACTGTGTTCAGTGATTTTGTGTTGGGTAGTTGTCCTGTAGTTTTTTCCACCCCTCATCTTTTCTCCTCTTGTTAAAGTACTATGTACTTGCTGCAGATGTGAATCTTGCTGTGGCGTGATAATCCTGATAGAAAACAATCATCTGTTCCAGGGTTGTACAGTACTGAAATGAATGAAGTGCAAATAATTTCTGATGAAATAGCTAATAATTAGGATCTCCCAGTCAGCAGCAAATAATACTTCAGATTAAGGACATGATACTTCAGTAGGGTTTATGAAATCCATTTTTAATAAAAATGGGAAGACTAGTGATTCTGATTTTAGTTAGCTTTGAACTCTGTTTGAAGTGCTGGTGATGTATCTGTCTGTTAATAATACATATTTTTTAATAAGTATATGTTTAGTGCACTACGGGACTGTGTACCTGCTATGATGCATGCAAGACACTTGGAATCTTACGAGATGCTTCTGGAATGCTATGACAAAGAAATCATGGAAGTGCTCAATGAGGTAATTTGTTGTGGTTGGGAATTAAACACACCACTGTGCTTGAAATATCCTTAGCTCAGATTAGCATCTATTGTAGCAAATCTGATACGATCTGTAAAAATTGCACAGGGAACTTTGGTGTGAAGTATTTTAATAAATAAGAAAGTGTTTCTTTTGACTGATGATTTTGATTGTTTAAGACCCATTTTTAATGGGTGTTTGTGTTGGCTAGGAACATGAAAATACTGCACTCTAAATTATGTAACTTAAAAAACTTCAGTTACAGATTTGACTGCAGACAGAGGAGTGCTTTTTGTCGGATTAGCTTCTGTTTGGATGAATGCCTAAAATAAATGCTGCTGTTCTTAGTGTGCGTGCATGGCTTTTAGTAGTGAAGGGTCTGCAAATACAGATGGCCTCTTGATTGCATTATTATCTAGAATTATGAGGGTGGTTTTACAAAGAAACTGCAAATTTGGATTTCCCGAGTCCTAGTTTTTAACCTTTGAACTTTGCTTTTTATTTGACTAGTTCAAGATCAAACATGACAGATTATTCAGAAAATCAGACCAAATTTCTTATTGCAAGACTGTTCCTCACTGAATTAGTTCTTACTATTTAGATAGATAGCCCTAAGCCTAGTTCCCCTTAAAATGAGAAATGAGAATACTTGAGTGTAAGTTGTGTTAAACTCCTCTGTGGAAGTTTTAGTTATGTAAAAAATGGCATTGAATAGTTACAGCTTTACCTTTTCTGAGCTGTGCAGCTTTGTCTTGCTATTGGCTACTAGAACAAGAACACAGGAAATCAATATCTTTCTGGTTCCCAAGTATTTATTGACTTTGACCTGTGTGGCCCTACCAAAGCAAAGCTTTCTTCACTGGTTTCATCAGTCTTAAACATATCTGTGGAGAGAAATGTTGATTCTGCTAACCAAGCCTTGTAAACGGACACTGAACGTGACTTTTTTTTTTTTTGTGGTTTATTTTTTTGTATACTTGTTTGGGGTTTTGGTTTATTTTCTTTTTTTTAATTTGAACTTCCTTGAACAGCACTTGCTGGACAAATTGTGTAAAGAGATAGAAAAGGACCTGCGCTTATCAGTTCACACACACCTGAAGCTGGATGACAGAAACCCCTTCAGAGTTGGCATGAAGGACCTGGCTCACTTCTTCTTTCTGAATCCAATACGTTTTTTCAATCGATTCATTGACATAAAAGGTGAGGAGTTGTACATTTGCTTGATTCTGTTATTTTCATCTGTTATACTTTGGCTTTGGGTGTCTTGTCACTTCTTTCCACACTTTCCTAATGAAATAGGTAGCCTTATTTTAGTTCATCCTTCTATGTGTTCACAGCTTATGTAACTCATTATTTGGACAAGACCTTCTACAACTTAACGACCGTAGCTCTTCACGACTGGGCCACCTACAGTGAGATGAGAAACTTGGCAACCCAGCGCTATGGTTTAAGTATGACTGAGGCACACCTTCCCAGCCAGACTCTGGAGCAGGTACAGTGCCCACAGGATAGGAATAGAACTTCTTCCATTCCGCTGTCATAGGACTGAGTCGTTGAAATTAAGTACCCAAGAGTAGAGAACTGTTTGGAAAAAGTGACCTTTAATTTCTGGTTGATTTGTGAGGCAGGATCTTTATCTACCTTTGGAGATCACACTGATATCAGTTAATATCATGTTGGGCTTGTGTTGTTCATTTTTTTAACATAATGAAATGAATTGAGTATGCAAAGTCAGACAATGTTTTCTTGAAAATTCAGTCAGCAATTTGGCAAGCAATTGATCCAGACAACTGTTACAAGTATGGAATGACCTTTGAGTGGTGAGTCTTTTTCCCTAGTTTATTGCTAGCTTTTTAGCAGGTTCTGCTTAGTGATCATCAAGAGAAACTATTTCCCAGGCTGGACATGGAGGACTTTGGGACATCTGTGAGTTAGATTATAGGAGAGTGACTTAGAGCCTCCTAAAAGCTGCTAAACGTGGTGACATTCAGAATAAAGTTGTAGTGTCATCAAGTTAATGGTGAAGGTATTCACTGTTACACGGTCTATAGTTCTGAAGACTTTCCTTCAAGACTTTTAATATCTTGGATATTTTTGGCAGTTTGCTTCATTTCCTCATTTGGGTTAACACACTGGTGAAAGCTCTTAGAAATACAGCCCCTTTTTTTCTAATGTTCATGATGGCTGTGTCTTCCTAAGTTGAAAGAGGGCAAAGAACTAAGAACTCCAGCTGGATTTTTGGCACAAAAGTGCTGTAGATCAGTTTCTGTTTCCAGCTTTGGTTTTCTATTGGCCATATTTGGTCAGCACATTGTTACAAAGAATTAAAAAATTTCACAACATTGCTTTCATAACATTCATTCTGGTATGAGCTTTATTTCAGAACAAAGACATGCCACACTTCATAACTCCCAGCTTCAAAATCCTGATAAAATCCCTGGCACAACTGGAAATAGGGTGTATAAATTAAATAGCATCATCTCTAGGCACAATGATAATTAAGGGATTCCTTAGGGAAAAAAGTGCAAACAATTGTAAAATTTCTATTGTAAATAGCAAACCTCAGCCTTTTAGACAGGTTGGGCTAAACAATATTAAAAAGTAGCTAGTTGCTTATTTCTCTGTAGACATCTACATGTCTGTGGAAATCTCTAAGACAAGATTCTGTATTTTAGAATCTAAAACCAGAAAAATCTCAATTTTTAATTTTTTAATTGTTTAATTGTGCCTTGCGGAATAGGCTAGAGGATTCCTCTCTTTTAGGGGAAACTGGAAAAAACAGGCAGGAGGGTAAATGTTAAAAGGTGGGCTGAGCTGCTTTTTTCTCCTCTTAAGCATTATCTTACAGACACTGAACCAAAAGAGTTAACAGGTTCTTCATTTTGCAGAGAAAAACACTGCTTTCTAAAATACGTTCAAGTAACTGCAGAAACAGTATTTCTGCACCTTAGTGGTTAGATGTGTCAGTAGTTCTTGAGAAGTTTTATCGTTGTAATTCTCAATAAATAATATTTTTTCAGGGTCTGGATGTTTTGGAAATCATGAGAAATATTCATGTTTTTGTATCCCGCTACCTCTACAATCTGAATAATCAGGTAGGGTATATCCCACACTTTTCCTGGCATTTGGCTCCAATTTGAAGGGATTGTGAAATGCAGAGTAGAGTCTGTGTAAGAAAAACCCAGGCTGAACATGCATTATGAGAGGCTATAAAATAGTATTGCTGCTCTAGAAAAACATCTTTGGGGATGCTGTGGCTTGGTCTGCTAGATTGTTGTGTAGCATATTTTGGATATGTTATGGCAGTAGGATCACTCCATGTCAATTTTCTAGTGAAGCTAGAAGGCAGCAGGGATAGTTGGCAGCTCTATAAGGACATAATAAGTATGTGATTTCTGAGCTTGAAGAATGTGTATCTGAAAATGGGTTATTGGAGAGATGAAGCAGTGACTGACATGGAGAACGTGGACAGAGAACAAAGCTTTGGGGTTTCTCACAATGTGAGAATGAGGTGCCCACTACAAAAATGAGTGGCTTCCTGAAAGAAAAGAAGTACTTTTTTTCGTAGCTTATAATTCAGTAGTGGAACTCATCGCTGTGGTATATGTGGGGTCAAAAGTACAAACAAGTGCCAAAAGAGTTTAGACTGCTTAATGTAGGATATACTCTCAATAAATATGGGAGTCTTGAGTGCAACATCTACCTTGGAATTGTTGAATCATAGCTGTGTAGAAATTGGAAGAATTTACCAGATAAAGTTCATTGTATCCATGCTGTGTATTTTCTTTGTTCTTTCCCTAATCACCAGTTATCAGCTGCTCTCAGAAACAGGATATAGGCTATTTAGATCAATAAGTTGTCATAGAACCAGTTTGGGGTAATTAACTTTATTTTTTCCTCCCTGCCTCCCAGATCTTCATTGAAAGAACAAGTAATAACAAACACTTGAACACTATCAATATCCGACACATTGCTAATTCAATTCGAACTCATGGGACAGGAATCATGAACACGACAGTGAGTATCTTTTGCACTGCTGTTGGATTATTTGTTTGTGATTGTGCACAAAAACCTCCTCCTTGCATCTCCTAATAGTGTATTTGGTTATGCAGTTTTAATAATGCAGTAATAATGTTCTGTGTGAATTAATAAAACAAATCAGTTCTTGGACGTGGCACAAAACACTCCCAAAATATTGTGATATTGATATCACTTCCAGTTGTTACATAAAAGTTAATGAAGAGATCTAAAACTGCATCGAAGGAGAGACAGATGTTCTGGTTGGACTGTTCTTGACATTATGCCCTGATTTGCTGTGTAGTGGAGAGATACTTCTGCTGCGGTTAAAGCAAATCTTGAAAAAATGTAATGTTAATTTTCTAAGTTCTTCTTGTAATTGTTACGCTTAAGAAACATCAGCTTTTCAATTTGCAAAATAAAAGCTACAGACCTCTGATCACTTGTTGGAAAACTGACTTCTTATTGCAAGGCTTTTAATGATGTCTGAGGTGTAGGTGGCCATTTTAACTAGCGAAAGGCATTTGCCTCTTTGCAAGGTAAATGCAAAGTGGTGTACTGTGTCTGCTACAGCAGGAATTTATCATTTGGATTCTCAAGTTTGGGTACAGTGATAAAGGTATTTTCACATCAGTGCTTTACAGTCTGTTGCTTAACTTCCACCTTGTTGCTGTTTCCTTTTTTCTATTCTTCTGGTTCTATCAAAAAAAAAGAACAAGAAAAGGAACTTGCTGAAATATTGAACTCAATGTCAAGTCATTATTTTCGAAGTGGAAATTATTAAAAATAAAGTTTCAATGATTTCTTTCACTTTTCTTGTGAGAGTGGGAGAGTGAGGACTTTCTCAGAAAATGCTGCCACTCACATTATTTTTTGGTGATGTAGATTTATTCACTTCTGATTGTGAGTAAAGTTATTTTTGCAGACATGAGAAGTATTGAGATATGTACGGTAGAAGTGTGCTTCTGCCTTATGAGAAAGTGTTTTAGAAAACTTTGAGGAAGTGAAAAAATTGTGTCAGGAGATTATGCAGATGCTGCAGACTGAGGAAGTTGATCGTGTCTGCCTGTTTCAACTTGATGTTTGTCTTGTTTCAAAAGGACAGTTACAGGATATTCCAGCCAAACAAATGGCTGTGTAGGGCAGGTGATTGACTGAAATACTGAACTTGTCCTTTGGTCCCTCTGCCTTTCCTGGAAGAGAGTAGGCCTTCCAGGAGAATGGTTTTTCATTTTTCCTTATTCTTTTAAAACAGTGAAATTAACGTAAGTTGAGAACTTGCATTAGAGGTTACTTAGGCATCTGGTGAGAACAGGGTGTTAGATGTGTTTGTTACTTTGCTAACTTTCTTGATTTGACTGTTTTTATTTCTTTTTGTCTTCTAGGTAAACTTCACTTACCAATTC
Source organism: Rhagologus leucostigma (assembly GCA_013397725.1). NCBI lineage: Eukaryota > Metazoa > Chordata > Aves > Passeriformes > Rhagologus > Rhagologus leucostigma. The sequence continues at coordinate 111,716 of VZTD01001603.1, forward strand.
TTGAGGAAAAAGTTTTACATTTTTAGCCAGTTCATGTATGATGAACATATCAAATCCAGACTTATCAAAGACATCAGATTCTTCAGGGAAGTCAAGGATCAAAATGATCACAAGGTATAGTAGTTTTTGAAGCCTCTAGAGTAATTTGCTAAAAGAAGTGCTGCTTTCATGTGACTGAATTTGCACCAAATCATAAAACTCCTGTTATTTAAATGTGTATCCTCAGACAAACGGACAGCTTCTGTCCTAGAAAAATGCAGTGTTACCGATGTCTGTATTCAGCAGGGCTTTGTTTCATTCTGTCTGCTCTGTAAATATGGAGTTGGCTAAAATCATTCTCTCAGTGACTTGAGATGATTTGGTGGAGTTGTAGTCTATTAGAGGTTCTAAACTTCTGGTCCAACTCATGCATAACAGTTTTCAGTTTTGAATAATAAGCTTATTTGAATTGAATCCAAAATGATGTGATCATGTAGCACTCATTCCAGTATGTCAGGATTTGGGAATGAGGGTCTGATTTTCCATGCTAGAAAATTTCCTCAAAAATGGGAGAGACAATGTATTTAGTAAAATAGATTGCTAGCTTCTTTGCGTGTCAAGTGCTTTTTTGTTTTAGGACTACTTTCTTGTTCACAGTAAAATTATTTCACTTGTCAGCTTGCAGAAGTGACTTAGTAAAATGAGTCTTGTGAACTAATACAGTCAAGCAAGTGTATGATTATAAAAAAAAAAAGCTGTAAATGTGGGGTAAAACTACATTACAAATAGAATTTTATTGATGTGGTGCAAAGTTTTTTTTCTAAGGGTAGGTAATTATTCTTATAAATTATTCTAAATTTTTTTTCTAGTATCCCTTTGAAAGAGCAGATAAATTCAACCGTGGCATCAGAAAACTTGGAATAACACCAGATGGCCAGAGCTATCTTGACCAGTTCAGACAACTCATAAGTCAAATTGGTATGAAGTGCTATCTAAGATGTTATAAATGTTATTAAATGGAAGAGATCTTCATCACCTAGTAACTGACCTTTTAGCTCAGGTTAAAGCTGGATTTAATTCCAGTCAGATGGAAAGTAGTTCACTTAAAGGCCAAGCTAAATAAATGCTCTCATCTAATTAAACAGAAACGGCCATTGCATGTCTTAACCCCAAACAGAGTTACGGGTTGTGTAGATTCCTGTTCCCTTTTCAGTTCTTTTCTTTGTTATGGAACTGACTTTTATCCATGTTGGGTGTATTTCGTAGTAAAAACCTATTACTGTTAAGTTCATGTATTTCAAAAAATGGCCATACATCCAGCTGAAGTATCCTTGAGTACTGCATGATGTGACAGTGATATTTTCAGCCACTGATGCTGTAGATGTGCAGGACTGGTCTGAACTTGGAAGTGTTTAATGTGCCCAGTGAAAGGAGTTTGTACGAAAGTGAACAAAACCTTGCTTGATGATGCATTTTTGTTTTAATTCTCTACATAGACTTTTGATAGCAGGGTTCAATTTAACTTTTGTAACTCGGCTTTCAGAGCCAAGTTCTTTGCCAGAACTACGTGGCAACTTCAATTTATGTTTTCGTAGCTTCTGTAGGCTCTGAGAGTGTGTGTATTTAAGTAATTATTAATTGCTTCCTTGTTTTTTCTTGTTTTTAAAGGCAACGCTATGGGCTATGTACGAATGATAAGATCTGGTGGACTTCACTGCTGCAGTAGTGCAATTAGGTATTTCCACAAATATTTCATTTTTCTCTTTGCTCCTTCTCTTCCCCGTGCTCTCTATTCTTGCTGATATTCCCTATGCCTGTACCTATCTCCCATAAATTTTGAAAAGTTCCATTTATATGCCTTCATTTAAGTGAAGACAGTGCTGGAATTCAGCACTGTACAATCATGGATATAAATCACTAAAAATAAAACAAATTCTCTGGAAAAACACAGCAAAAGAGTTAATAGAATGTACGTGTAAGACATTAGTCCTTAAGCCAGCAATTTGTGATGTTAAATAATTTCAAGGGTGCATTAAGGAAAAGTAGTACAAACCTTGAGGAACTTGCAAAACGCATTCCTTTCATACTTTTTTCTGCATAGATTTTGTTTATGTTTATGAAAGGTCATGAAAACATAGTAACTTTTACATAATAAGAAACAGTTGGTTTTCTTGCAAATAATAGTAAACTTAGAGTTACCAAGGGTGTCAAGTGCTAGAGAGAGGAGATGGTAGTCCAGTAAAAACAGAAGTACAAATAATGATGTGTATGTGTTTAAAAATGAGGTTAATATTGCCTGGATGAGAATGGTATGACAGATAAGACGTAATTTGAAGTAAGTAGTTCAAGCCCAGAAGACGAAATTAAGTAAATTATAAATTAGAGATACTTCAGTGAACGCAGACAGTTGAGCATAATCCTAACAAACAGTAAGTTTTCAGGTTTGTTCCTGATCTGGAAGATATTGTTAACTTTGAAGAGCTGGTGAAAGAAGAAGGACTCTCAGAAGAAACACAAAAAGCAGCAAGGTACACTAACATCGTGCTTTTGAGGTCTGGGGCAGGGATAGGATGAGAGAATTGTCTTTTTATATTTTTAAATGCAGCTATTAGTTATTTGTGTGTATGTGTATTAAAAGTTTGGCTGCCTTTATGGAAAAATATTTGCTTCAAAGCAAATAGAAGCAGTTGTTTAGAAAATGTGAAGTAGCATTGATAGTAATAGACACTTAGAAACTAATTTCTTGAAGAAATCCTTGTTTAAAAGCTAAGCTCTTCTCACTGTGTGCCTGAGCTCTACTTTTAAAATTTTCAGGGTCTTAGATAAAAAAAGATGCAAGTATTCTACTCATAGACCTTTTTTGAGAAAATTAAATCAAGAATCACAATTCAAATGGGCTGTAGAGGTAGGGTACTCTCCCAAATCCTGGGCTATGACAGTCAAAAGGTGAAGAGAGGGTTGTTATCCCCAGAGGTGGATAAGGAAAGGGACTTCTAGCACAACCAAGTAACCCATTGCTCATCCCTTGCAGGCAGCTGGACTCTGTGCTCAGTGACCTCACCCGGAACTTTGCAGAGGGAACAGAGTACTTCAAAATGCTGGTGGATGTCTTTGCTCCCGAATTCCGCAGCCCAAAGAACATGCACTTGCGGAACTTCTACATCATTGTTCCTCCCCTGGTGAGTGTTTGCATTGCACCGGAGCTTACTTTAAAAAAAGGTCTTGTCAGATCAGGGTTGTGTTTAAATATTTTGTATTAGACTGTAGTAGCATGTATGGCAATGCCTTGTGAAATTTCTGAGTCTCTTTGTGATTCCAAGACAGCCTTTTGTTCTTTCAGACCCTGAATTTTGTAGAGCATTCAATCAGTTGCAAGGAGAAATTGAATAAGAAGAACAAAAGTGGAGCAGCTTTCACTGATGATGGGTTTGCCATGGGTAAGTTTCAGCACCCTCACTAGCCTTTGGGTAAGCCAACATAATGGATATTTGCAAGAAAATTTTTGTTTATACTTTGTCTGTTCCCATAATTAAAAATTCCATCATTTAATTGGATTTGTCTTTGCTTCAGCAAAATGGATTTGAGGGTTATGGTTGTGTTCAGTATTTCCTAAACATGGAATAACTGTGTATGGGAGCAGACAGTTTTAATATATATTGGTGCTTCCAAATTTCTTTCAAAGCTTGTAGTTCTCATCCAGATGAGAAGGAATGCAAGTATTTGGAGAAGTTGTGAGGTTTTTAAAAAATTTAAGCTTGTTCTTTATTGTGATTTTTCCTGATAGATTAATTTTCAGTTAATAACGATTTAAATTATATTTGCATGGAATTATCAGCTTAGGCTCATCCATTAAAGACATTCACAAAATGTTTTGCAGATTGCATGTTGACTTTAGTACATGGTTTGTCAATGACTAGGTGTGGCTTACATTCTGAAGCTTTTGGATCAGTACCAGGAGTTTGATTCTCTGCACTGGTTCCAGTCTGTTAGAGAGAAGTATGTGAAGGAAATAAGAGCAGTAGCTAAGCAACAGAACGTGCAGTCCTCTAATCAAGATGAAAAACTACTACAGACTATGAACCTTACCCACAAGCGACTGGAAGTTTGTTTACAGGTACAGCACAGGCCTGGTTATGTGTTCTGGTAAAAACTTCTGTTCTGGATTGGGTTCAGCACTTACTCATCACAAATCGTGTAACTGTGTTCTGATGGAGCTCATCGAGAGTGAAATCCAGAGCACTGTCTTCAGCAACGATGCAAAAAGAGCATAAAGACTTGAGGTGTATGACCTGAAGGGAATGTCATCAGTTTTTGTAGTATTTGAAGACCTGGTTGACTGGAATTTTTTGTCCCATGGAGTTTGAAATCTAATGCAACTAAACCATAAATTCTTTAACAGGAGACAATGTCTCTTGGTTAAACTTCTTATGACAAAGATTTCACATAACGCTGTGAACCCTCAGAGTTGCCTGTGTGTTAGTTCTGAGCTGCTGAATTGAATGATGCATTAGCTGTCAAATAGAGGAAATGTGCATTTGAATTTTGAAGCACAGCAGCTCAGGTTTTGTCTGTGGTGTGGCGCTTTCTCTCTCTTGAGTGGAGAAGCCTATGGGACAGATCTGTCAATGGCTAGTTTTACAGCCCATGGTTACATTCTGTAATGCTTGTTGAAACAGATAAGGCCCTGTATGCCCTCATGGTTCCCAGGAGTGTGCACTGTGTTTGGTCCTCTGTGTTTAAAAAACCACATCACTGAACCTTGTTCAGACACTGATCAAGCTTGTGGCCATTTAAATTACTGGCTTGCATGATCTTCCATGGGCAAGTTGCTCTAAGTTCTCACTGCTGCTACAAACCTCATTTTCAGCCTCAGTAGATCCCTGACGCATTTATTGCAGCGATGCTGCTTTGCTTAAGTTGCCCTTTAATGTAAAGGCTGACATTTGCTTTGTAAAATGCACGGGAATAAGGTATGAATGGAGAAAGATTTTCAAGAGCGTTTAAGTGATTTAGATACTGAAATCTAGGTGCCTAAGATGCTCCTGAAAAATCCTATTTATATTGGTCTGCAGATTCATTCTTGTGATATATTGATGCTCCTCTTCCTTCTCTTTTTTCTTAGGAATTTGAACTCCTTTATTTCTCACTAAGTAGTGCAAGAATTTTTTTCAGAGCAGATAAAACTGCAGCAGAAGAAAACCAGGAAAAGAAAGAAAAAGAAGGTCAGTGAATGCTGTATGTAGAACACTTTGGCTAAGGAGATTGTGTGCCCTAATAGGGAAGGTCAGTTTTGTTTTATTCATAGCTGCTTTCTTGCTTGTGGGTTGATTGAGTATTCCAGAGAGAGGTTTATGTGGTCATGGGTGATTGACACTCAGCAAGAACAGCTCAAGAAGGCCTTCTTTGGAATAGGTGAATTTCAAGCTGGGCTTCTGGGTTGTGGAAAAAAAAAACAACACCACGAAAGACCCAACTGACCAAAAAAACCTGGGACAGGGAGAATTGCATATTTGCAGTAAAATTAAATTCAGTAACTTTAGCATCATACTTGCCTCTTCAATTACCAGTGTTGACAATGACAACCTTAACTGGTGTTAAATAAAGTGGTTTTCACCTGTTGTACCAGGTGGTTTTCAACTTACATAGGCAGTTACTATATATATTCACATGTTTATGATATGCTTGGTCTCCCATTGAATTCTATAGTCAAAGGGTAAGATCTTAATTTGTGGTGTGGTCTCTTGACTAGGTAGCGTGGGTCTTTTGCATTTCTATTCCTGCTTGTATATTCTCCCTCATGAATTCTGGAAGATTCTCTTGGGAAAATCCTTTCCAAAGAAATGAGAGTGCTCCTAAGGATCAAGATCTAGAAATGCAGTTCAGTCACAAGTAGAAACTTAGGGAGCAGTATATTAAAAATAGAAATGGTGAATAATTTTCCACTGTGGTTCTGACAAAGGCACAAGTGACCTGTGAGATTACAGTCACTGGAGAAAAGGATTAGTTTTTTTCTGCGCTAGAAAAACAGTTTGTAAAGAAAAAATCTTTTAGCATGAATTTATATTTGATCATATTCAGTGAAGTTGCTCAAATAAATACTCAGCACAAGAAGAAAAAAAACACAAATCCAAACAACTCCCAAGTATTGTGGTAAGAATAGATGTGCTGTTCTGGAGTCTGTAGGAGACCATTCTGGAGAACATCAGTTAATTATATATTAGGTTAAATATTCTCTGTTGTGATACCTGTTCAGTTCCCCAAGCAATATGTTTTGCAGTGAGAAAAGCTGGAAATGCATACCAGGGTGGAAAGTTCTGAACATGGTAATATCTATGCCTTCTACCATGGTATTTGGGCTCTGAAAAATGTATGAGCATTGCATGTGTAATTTTTAGACAAGTACTGCTGATTGAAGAACCTTTCACCCCAAATATGAATTTCTTCATAGGGTCAGGACTTCTTGTGCTGCAAGGTCAGGTTGCATATGCTGACCATGATATACTGCATCAGGTGTTGCTATGACATCAGCATCATATATATATGCTACGATTTGAGGGGTTTTGTTTTGAATAGAGTGTTAAACATGAGCCATGTCTTTATTTTTTATTTTTGTAGAAGAATCTGGTAAAGCAAGCAATGGAGATCTTTCCAACTCTACGCCTGCAGAGCCTGTTGTGAAATGACATGGCTGGTATGAGTGATGATTACTTACTCAAGTAACTCATGTCCTTGTCTTCATCAGTAACACTCTGTAGGAGTAAAAGCTCTAGATTTGATTTACTTGCTCTGTTTAATCCAAGATAAAATGTACAGTAGCATACTAGCATCCAATGAGGCTAGGTCTGTGTTTGTCTATATTTCCTGTAAAAACTCCTATTTTTCAGGAGTTTGCATTATTTACAGCACTTTCTTTAGATTGCAAATAATTTAATAAAATGTTGACCTTGGAGGTAGTTATTTTAAAGTACAGATGTGCAGATAAAAAAATCCTTAATTATGTCTAGATGCGTTCTCGCATCTCTATCATAGCATTTAAAAAACCCCAAACTCATAGGCTGTTGGTCCAAGATTTGAACTGGCATCTCTTCAATCAGAAAAAAAATTGAATCCAGATATTGGGTGTATCTGTTGTCTAAAAAAATAATTCAGACATGTCATTGTCCAGTCCTGTTGCGTTTAATGCAGTCACAGATTACACTGTGGGTGTAACAGTGTATGTTGTGAATGTATGTTAAATCTATTACACAAAATGAAAGTGCTTATTAGTGTTTTATTTCAAACCCCCTTGTTATTACCACAGATAGTATTTGTACTGTGGGAACTTAGGATCCTGTCAGGCATTTATTTTCCCCTGTTTTTGCCCCCTTATCAAAGAATAGAAAAACAAGAAAAGTTAACGTAACAAATTACTTTTCATTTCATACCGAAGGTTTGATTTGCATCCACAGAAGTAAGGAAATCCAGAGCCAAGACAGAACCACAATCAGCTCTTCCTTTTATGACCAGACACTGTGATGGGTGTCTGTAACTATTAAGTGATCTTACAGTTCATGAATATGTTGTGCCTAATTGCAAGTTTCAGCCTCAATTCTGTATTTCCTAGCCTTTGTAGGTCTGTTGTACCGTGTGTTGTTCATACAGTCTTACATGCCTGATTATTAACAATAATTGCACTGCAGGCTCAGAAGCTGCTGAACACTGTGAGAACTCTATATAACATCTGTCCATGCCTGCAAGTAGAGGTTCTAGATTGTGCAAGAGTTACTCAGATTCCTAACTTAAGTAGCTAGACTTAGCTTAAAAGAAAACACCACTTTTATTAAAATATACAGGTGTGTTTTAATCTCCCAGAACATAACACCCTTCTAGGTCTTACCAACCAGAATAAACTACTCAAGTCAGTCCAGCTGAGAGGACTACCCTTGGGGGTTTTTCTGGCACTCTTAACTGTATTTTTAGACCAAACTTGCTTTAATACTTGTTTTAACAGTTCAAATTGTTCCACCCACTCTTGGGTGACTGGTTAAAACAATTCCTGATGTACTTCTGATTCGCCCTTTCCCACCAGTCACTTTCAACATTCAGACAGCAAGGATGAATGTTTTTTCGCAACTGGAAAGACCAGACTGATATGAACGTTCCATTTGTTGGTTCTGAGAACATGACACACAAGCTTCATGGACTGTTAAAATCAGCTGGGCTCATTAAAATTTTTATTTTTAATTCATTATAACTGCCCTAAAGAATGCTGCATTACTTGATTTATATTTTTGCTTTTTTACTTTGATACAGGGTTTTTTTTTTTTAATTTGTGTACACTTTTTTTGACCAAACTGTGCCCGCACTGAACGCTCAGTAGCACTGCCGAGATCAGCATTCTTGCTGCTGCTTCCCATCCTGCTGCAGTTGCTGTGCACATCCTTCCACATTCCCAGCTCAGCTGAAGTAATGTAAGTTCATGGAGTGGAATGGCCAAGCGCTGCATTTCCTTCTTCCACAGCAACGGCGGAATCACGCATAGATGGTGTTCCTTTCCCCCAGGATGGCCTTGCTAGGGAGCTGTGTACAGTCAAGACACAGCCCACTCTCTAATCTGCACTTGTATTTTCCCTTCTCCACTTTTTTTTTCTTTTGGAAAGACAGTATCTTGCTAAGGTAAGACTTTGCAGTTGAACGTAATGTGAACTGAGCACTGTCTTCGTGCATGGTGGTTAACAAATTCACGTGGTTCTGGTGATGGAAATTCTAGAGGAAAGACATAGCCTATTTTTATAGACGCCTGTTTAATCTGGGAGAACTGAATGTATACTCTCTGTGGCAAAAATATATACATACACAAATATGTACAGTGATAATAGAGCTATTCTTGCTAATACAGGACTGTAGTTTGTATTTCCTTTTTTCTCTTTGTCATGTAGCAGCACAGACATGCAGAAAGATCCAAGGTGGGTCCTGGGTTTGGATGTCACATGTGACACTGAGTTGCATTAAATCCTTTTTTCTCCCCACAAGGGAAGGGGTGCAAAATTCATGCTGTGGTGCTACTACTCTTTCTGTTGCTTTTGGCCTCCTGTTGCAGTTACAGGAACCAAATGGACCCTAACTGGCTGTCTGGAGATGAGACAATGGAGCTAAAACAACAAATCCCCTAAACTAAACCAAACGTGCTCACTCAGAATTCCCAGGGGTGACAGAAGTGAGGGTGATGAATTTGCTGCAGAGACATAAAACGTGTCCAGGGGTTTTTTCCTTCAGGACAGGGTTGGAACAGGCTGAAGCCAGGCTCTCACCCCAGCAGGCAGCTGCCACCACTGCCCTTATGTGATCAGCCTTGTGCCAAGGCTGCTGGAAGTGGCAGCAGCTGCTCTGCCAGGGGTCCTGCACCCTCCTGTCCTGGTGCTGTGTCCTGTTTGCCACAAGCCTCAGGGTTGCTGTGCTCTGCCCCTCGCAGGGTGGTGGAAGCAGAGCGTGGACACCCAGCTCCCTGTCAGCCCTGCCACCAAGGGTTTGCATGGCCCCAGCAGCACCCAGCTGCTGCAAACTCCTGGTGCTGAAGGGCACATTCTGCAGGTCCTAATGCAGTCTGGAACCAGAAAGAAATTTGGGTTGCATCAGACGTCCATCAACAGCTGTTTTCAGCTTCTCAGGTACAAAGGACCAAATGTAATACTTCATGTTTCCTAACTCATTGTACAAAAGGGTATTTTGTTACTCCAGTCTCTTTGGTTTGTGAGTAGAGAACATTATGTACATAAAACTGTGTTAATAAATGCAATTTTGAAAACCTCATTCTTAGTGTTTTCAGTAACACCAGTTCAGTGGGTTTTTAAAATTTTTTTAATGACAGCTTCAGCTTTTATTTACGAAGGAGTTTTTGTGTCAGTTACTAACAGTTTTCTTCCACGTTACTTTTAAACATTCAGTAACCAGTTAAATTAAATGTATTCCACATCAAACACTTCCAATCTGGGATCCTTCAGATACTGTTGCACAGATTCTGCTTATGGAAAAACTAGTTTCCAGTGACTGAGAAGAGTTAAATTAAGTTTGAGGAATTTCAACCATTTTTTCTAGCTACCTTATCTTGATTAATATAAACTATGCTACAGATTACACCCCTCCCCCCAGTAACAGCTATTTATTTTATCTATTTTGTTTGTTCTTGCAAAGTAATGTTGCTCATGTTTTCAGGAGGGGAAAAAAATGTAAACTTATTATCCAAATCTCTCTAGTGGCTAATCTTAGGAAGGTACTATGAAACTTGTCAATACATTGTAGACTTGTAATCTAACATCTTATTGCTCAGTTTCTTAAAACCAAAGGTTGCTGGTAGACTTGGCTGCTGCATGTCACCACAATGTTAAAAATACAAAGAATTCTTACTGTAAAAGTACTTATTTGTCCTACTATTGCCATCTCTGGCAAGAAACCTAACGATAGAAAAACTGCACACAACTAACATGCCACATTCGTTGCCTACTTCTGAGGTTTGCATGTCAGTGGTATTTAGAGTAATAGATCAAGGAGGTACATTATGTCCATTATTTAATTACAGAATGTGAGAGTGTGGTCCCCTGGAAGGTAAGAGTAGGCACTTAGATTTGTTTTGTAAGCTTATTCTAGATGCAATATAAAAATAGATTATATTAATAGGAAAAATTTAGTGTTTAACAAATTGTTTTGTAAATAGGCTAACACAAAAGGTAAATCTTGTTACACTTAAACTAGACTAAAAATAACTTCATCTGAAATAAAGTAGATATAGTGCATTTTTAACCTTCATTCAGATGCACATAATCATGCAAATTATGAAAATTGACTATGGTAGGAAATTTGAGGCCTGATATCTGTCAGAGGAGCTGGCAGCTCACACAAATTTCAGTGGAATGAGAGGCTGCTGGCGCTGTAAATGTAAGAAATGCCATTAACCCTCGGTGGCTGACAGCTGCGCTCTCCTGCCCACCAGCAGCACGGGGCTCCCGCCGAAACACTGCTCAGGATTGTCAGCTCCCAGACACAGCTCTACCCTACACATTCACAAATGCAAAGAGCCTCGAGGGCCAGTCCTGCTGTGCTTCCACTAAATCCAGAGGGACTCTGCTGCAAAGGTGCCAGTGCTCTCCAGCAGGAAAGGGCAGCTAGCCTCAGGTGTGCGCAGGTGACTGAAAACCAGAGATTCTTGCAAAATGACTCCCTGTTTTTCTGCTCCCGCACGGGCTGCAGGAAGTGACAGGAGCTGCTTATGCTTCTGATTCCTCCCCTCCTTCATGCATGGTTCCGTCCTCTTCTGACACATCATTCAGGAGCATGAACTTCCCATCATTTGTTAATGGCACAGACTTCATTAGCTGAGCTAATGCTTCTGGATCCTGAAGAAAAATGAGAGGTCAGCAAGCTGCAGCAGCCTTTGAGGAACACACATTTCCCAGTACTTCTTGCTAAGGTTTTGCAACTTTCAGGTTTTTCTGGTTTTTTTAAAACAACCCTTAGAAAAAAGGTTTGAAACCTAAATAATAGCTTTTGTTAACTAAAGACACTCGTTGGGTATATAAGAAAAAAAGTAAGTAATTTTGAGCCTTTATTCTGCTGTTCTTTAGTTACTGAAAAGCAAGGAGAAAAGTAACTAAAGTCTAAATAATTTATTTGTTATACCCATGCTTATTGGTTGTGACTAAAAGCTCATTCCCCAACTTGTTCTGAAATCTTACCAGTAAAAATATACAGCAAATATTAATGTCACATCTGTATAGATAACATGTATCTACAAGGGACAGGGTAACTCTGTCATTCATTTTAAGTGGAATAACACTGTGATTTTCATCCCTAGGGGAGGAAAGAATATAAGTTTTAACAGTGAAACAGCAGTGTGTGTGATTTATACTTCATCACAAAGAGTTGGTTTGGTTTTTCAAAAACTTTGCTCACAGCTTTCTTTCAGACATAAACAATTGGATTTGTGTAATTCTGAATTTGGTTTGGGGTGGCACATTTTATCTCAAATCACATTACTGTGAGATCAAACTGAGTTTATTTTTGCTGTGTTAAATAATGTCTGCAAAACTGTGCCCTTAGGTGGAGTAGCAGTTCTTTTTTCTTATGCACACCAGAGGTACCTGGACAGTGTAGCCGAAAAGCAAATCATGATGTTTCACACAAATGTGGGGAATGAAACATACTTACCTTCTGTGCCTCAATAATTTCTTTTCCCAAGCTAATGGCATAGCAAATCTACAAAGAAGAAATACATGTAAATTTCCGTTCAGTTTTGGTTTGGTTTTTTGTTCCTTAATTAAGAGTAAACCACAGAAGTGTCAGTGCAGACTTAGTCTTAAAACCAGGCCTAAAAGCAAAGGTGGAATACCAATTTGCTATGCTAACTACAGATAAAGAAAACCATCCCAGGTTCACCTTCAAAGCTCACAGAGGCTGGTAAATCTTTGTACTCAGCTTGGTTAGTTTTATTCACCAGACTTTATTTCCACACTTAGGGGAGTGTTACTGTTTGTAGGGACAGAAGCTCTCCATCCCACTCCTTATTTCTGTTACAGCACGCAGCAAACAGCCAGTGGTTGGTAGCACGTGTGGCTGCCTTGTCTGTGAAAGCTTCACAGCCGCACATGTCTCAACATCGCTGACATCCCTTTTGTTAGTGCTGGTGCTGGACAGCACTTTCCCATCTCTTAATGCTGGGATTAGCAATCCCATCCTTTCCTCCTTGTACATGCTGCTGCATTATCTATTCATTTGGTCCTTTTTAGACATAAGCTAATAAAGGCCTACATGTTAACACAGGTTTTCTTTGCCAAAAATTGAGCTGCTCTTGTTTCTATAGCACTGTTTCCCAGATGTGTAAGCCAAGAAGAAATTTTATTAAAGGTTGTGCAAACCTTTTCCCCTTCTGTGTTGCTCTCAAAAACATATGCGCTCATGGATTCTTCTCCCAGAGTCTCACTGAGGCGGATCACAAAGCCAATCAGTCTCCTGTTCTCCTGATGGGCAGCAAACTGTGTCACAGTGGTGAGTTCAAACTGGAAAAGTAAAATAAATAATTTATTTGTTTTAACCAGCTCAAGTTAGCTGGTTAGCTCAGGTTCATGTAACTGAGTAGTCACTGCTGTGATAGAAAAAGTTACTTACACTTGCTCGTGTAACTTGGGTTTGAGGATCTATTAACCTGCAATTACATGTAGGGAAAAAAAAATTATTTCAGAGTGATATCTGGTAATTTCAAGGGGCTTTATAATAGAAAGGCAATAACCCTAGCAGTTTTACAGATGAGGAAACGTGCACAGAATCAGATGCTTTAGCTGTGCTCAGCAAGGTTCAAATCTAGGCCTTGACTCTCAGCTGCCTGACAGGTACAGGTCAGAGCACCTTTCTGAGTCACTTGGAAAGGATCCTGAGTGCCTGGGCTAACACAAAATGCAGAGGGACATAAACACACCCCAGGTACAGGGAATGTCTGATATCAGCATATCCTATAGTGACGCTACTGTCAAAGGACAGTGTTAGGAAAGAGAATCTTTCAATCCATTGTTTTGCATCTTTTCTTTGTATCTTTGCAGGGTCTTATAGCCCCACTCCATCCCTTAGATTTTGATAGGACATTCTTACAACTTAGTCTGGAGGATCATATCTAGATACCACAGAATAAGAAAAGAGACATTTCTTTCTAGGTAAAGTGACTCTTGGGATCTTGCTTCCTCAAAGGGTGTATGTCTTAGAAAAACAAAACCAACCATAGATAATTAATCACAAATTGTATGAAGAGAACAGAATATTGACAAGTTAAGGCTTTTACAGTACCTCAGGTTCTTGCTGGTGACCATGAGGTGGGATTCAGTCATGCGGAAGATGTTGTGAATGGCCCGAGCAGCCAACACTTGTCTCATGGCTTCATAAATCACCTCGCACGTCTCATCGGACTGAACAGCCATGGACCCTAAAAACCGAACCACGAACATCTGCTGCAGGAGGGAATCTGCAAGAGAAAAGCCATGACTTCCTTCACTGTGCTACTCCAATTTTCCAGGAGCTCAAAGTATCAATGGAATTATTTTATTCACTTTGGAAATGCAACAGTAAGCCTGTGGTTGGTGACTGTCATGAGTGGTGGCTTTCTGCCATGAGTCACACAGGGCCCTGACCCAGTTTCAAACTGTGTGAACAGGCATCAATGTGGAGGTGGGGAAGGAAGTTATTGCAGTTGCCTGGAAGCTTTAAAAGTGTAACTGGTCCTTTATGCTTCATTTGATTAGCCAAGTAAAATTCCCTTGCCTATTTTGCTACCAGGTGCACATAAACTGTGATGATTTAGGATTGTGCACAAGCACTGGCTTCCATTAAGCCTTGTACATTCTTCCCTTTCTTCTGTATGTCCTTCTGACCTTCCATGCAGCTGAGCCCAGGGAGGTTTTCACCAAACCCTTCCTTGCTCCTTGTCTGTCACCATAAGACATAAGACAACTAAGCAGCCATTATGCAGCACAGCCATCACTTGATCAGGCTCCCTTTATGGCTGATGGTGAGCAAGGGAAAGCAGGGTCAATGTTCACAGCAGTAGGTAATGCTTTGGTTCTGAGAGCAGTTTTCTGACAGGGCTGTGGGTTCCAGGCACAGGGGAAGAGGAGAACAGCCAGGGCCAAGCTCTACTTGTGCTGGTACAGGAAGGCCACTTTACATGGCCTTTATATGGATCTGTTACTTCTGCTCCATGGTGTCAGGTGCTTTTCTTAAGAAACACGGGGTAGCTAAAATCATGACTAATTTTATCTGGATGAAAGAAGCACTGACCTTCCTCCTCATCTTTGCTGCTGTCTTCAGATTCCCCAAATGGGTTTGCACGCCTGTGAAAAGCAGAATTAAAACTTTAATTACAGATTCTGGTCATCACCACAAACAGATGCTCCAATACTTCATCTCGCCTGAATTCACACTGTGACAGTGATGGATCACTGGCTCTGGCCATACCTGCCACCTCTGTTCTGGTCCAGAAATTCCATGGCAGGCAGCACGATATCAAATTGAATCGGTGTTCCAGGAGCAATGAGTTGTGTGGAGTCTTGAATGCCAGCTGATTCACTGGGAATTATTTTGTCATTTTCCATATTCTTTACAGTCTGGCTGAAGTGAAAATGGAAAAAAAATTATGTTTCTATCAATCAGTGACACCCCACCTTTGTTCTGGAAGGGAGACAAGATTATTCAAAAATCCAAAGCAGGACTGAACCACTATGCAGACACGTAAGGTATTTTCCTATTTACCTGTTACTGACGACGCTAATAAAATCTTTTTTTAACCTGATATTATTTAGGACAAAAGGAAACATTGGTATATGAAACCTGAATGCAGATCGACTCTGAGCGCGGGCTGACTTCCAGCAATAGGTGGCCATTTGTCTCCTTGCCCTGTCCATATTCACAGCTGCATTACCAGCAGAGACCTGCACTTGTGTCTACACTTCTCAGTGACAATCCCAACATCTTCTTAAGCCCTCTCAGCCCCAGGCTCAATACAGTTGCACACAGTCCCTGCTCCATGCATGGGAGAACGTTACCTGGGGTGCTGAACTTCGTGTTTTCTTCCCAAGCTGGTAATGGGAGTCACTGCTTGCAGGGCTGTCTGATTTAATTTGATTGCAGCTGCCTATGAAAACAAGACAGAACAGCTCTTTTAGACATGTACTTTACATTACCATGTGAACAAGAACAGGAGAGTAAGTTGAAGGAATGGACTGAAAGATGACAACAAGCTCCCACCTCTGGATTGTCAGTGAGATAGATCTGTCTGGAGATGTTGTTGATGGCACATATCCACTGGAAGGGAAAAATGAAATTGAAGTCTTCAAGCTCACTTGTATACAAGAATAGTAACACTAAGAAAATATTTTTACCTCCTCATATTCTTTCTTGCTTTCTGCTTGAAGGGTTATACCCCTAAAATATAAACACAGTGTGTAAGTGCTAACAGTGGACACCAGGACTGTTTGACTCAATCCACCAAGCTTTGCATTTATTAACCACCAAAGGAACAAAAATCATGAATAAGCTGCAGCTAAAAGACACCACATGTGCCATTCAGGCACTTGTGGGGGAGGATTGGAAGGAACATGCTTTTAATTTGGAAACACCCTTCTGGAAACCCAGAAAAGCTTACTACTGTACCAAGCATCTTTTACAGGAAAGAGCATCTGAAGGGGTAGGTGTGACTGGCTGTCCTCAAACAAAACCTGTCTCATACGCTTTGCCTGTAGGAGTAGTGATCTGAAAGCAGTATCTTCTGTCTTCACAGTCCACAGCCATAACAGAGCAGTTATCCAGGTCCTGAATCAATCCTCCAGCTACTGCTCCCCTTGGCTGACACATCAAGTTGCCACCTTGAGTGAAGAAATAGAGTCTTTCCCAAGTTGTAGTCACCAGACCTGTTTTACTGATGAGAAGATGCAGTGATAAAGACTCGTTACTGTTCAGAAGTAACTCCAAACAGGCATGAAACTGCAAACATATCCTGATGCTAATCAGAACTTTATGTTCACCCTGGCATTTTTTTTTAATAATGGGTCTCTGTTAAGAGGAAAAAGCAGCACCTGTTCCTAGCAGAACCTAATCCTTAGTGAAACCTGGAAAATTAAATTACTTCCAAACATCCAAGTTAAAAATGGTATCTTCTAGTTAAGGAATAAAAGAGTATTGAGTAACTGACATGAAATACTATGAGCAATTTCAGCACAAAGAATCATAATATAAAAAAGTATCTACCGCAGTAGTATCTCAGAGTCCATCTCTTGCTTAGCTATAGAGTCCTATTATAGTGTAATCCAGCTCTTGGAATACTATGAGAAATTAATAGATATACACTCACAAAGAAAAAAATTACTAGACAAACAAAATAATAAACTCATATTTAATCAATCACATAAATAGGGTTAGTATATGCCACCAATATACATAACTATTGTGGAAGTTCATGGAAAATTTTATATGTAAAATCTGCAGAGATTTAACATATAATTCTATGTATGATACACATTCAAAGTTACAAACTCGCATTGTCCATAAAGCTTTTACTTATGTAAAAGAGGTCATTTATGAAAACATGTATTAACTATGAAATACAGCTGTTTTTGTAAACACTGTGTTTTCTTTAAGATCTGGGAACAATCTGAACGCAGCCTCATCAGCTTCTAATTTTTAGCCACTTGAATGCAGGAAATTATTCCTGTAGGTAAATTCAATCAGAAGCAAACTTCTGTTTTCAGAAAAATAGTCTCAAATGCCTCTAATCTGGTTAAAGCTTCAAAAACACATTTCCAAAGATGACAGAGGTCCTCGGGCGATGAAAAGTAGAGCTACCAAACTGATTTAGGACCCTCAAACATCATTACTTGAGGAGTCATAAAGACTCCTCCACACCCCCCCAAAAAATCTAGCCACTAAACAAACCAGCAGATAACAACAATCTTCTTACTTTCTAAGGTTAAGGTAGCCAGCCTTCTGGATGAGATTTCTGTTGATGGCAGGTGAAGTTACATCAGAATCTGGGGTGTAAACAGATTCATTAACTGCAATTAAGTCCTGCTGGGACATTCTCATTTTTTCGGCTTCGGCATCCAGCTCTCCCTGTATGCTGGAAAAAAAACCAACAACACAAAAAGAAACCCAAAGCCCTCATTAGCCATTTATACCAAGATACAGGTAACAGCTGTAAGCCAAAATGGACAAAAATACCAGCTGAGATCACCTTGGAGGGTACTGCAAAGATGAAATTTATTTTTTGAATAGACTTTATATAAGACTGTTTTATAATACTGAAATGAGCACATGAGAAATGTTTAAGTGTTGAGAAAGAAGAGTTAAGTTTATTTTTTGAGAGAGAGCTTCTAAAAGTAATGCTTCTATGAAGTTACACTGCTGAACACATACAGAGATTGCCCTAGTATAGTGGCACAGTTCAAAGCAGGCTGTACCAGAGGATCTCTTGGCTCTCACAGAACTTTGTCTGATTCCTGCAAGTCTGTAACACACAGGAATTCCTGCCTTGAGACCACTTATTAACTGGTCACGGATTTTCAGTGATAAGTTTTCCACGAATTCAGAACAACACAGTAACAAAATCTATAGCTCAAGTCTCACTTCAGCTTTAATTTTATGTTTATAACACTGTGTTCTGCTTTGGTGTGATTCAGAAAATATCCTTGGTGCAGGCTGGCTAAACCGAGCTCATTTTAAATATATTGGTAAAAATCCAGTTTGCTGAAAGCGCTAACTGTGAAGGGGTATCAGAGTGTGAAATTTAACCCAGAAAGTGCACCTATACAGATATGCTGCAGTGCAGTGGATGCTGTTTCACTTGATTTCAGCAAGACCTTTCATATGGTCTGCCACAATATCCTTATAGCCAAACTGGTGAAATACAAACTGGAGAAGTCAACTTCAAGAAGGGTAGAAAACATGGCTGGGCTACTGAGCTGAAAGGGTTGTAACCAGTGAGACAAAGCCCAGCTGGTACCCAGCTATTGGTGATATTATTAAATTTTCCAAACTTCAGGAGTTATTAACTGTATCCAGGCTAGAATACATAAGATTACTTGTCACTGCATACCGTAGAAAGTCAGTAATACCTGTACCTATGCCACAGTAATTTCCTCCCTACTTCCTGCCCAAGCAGTTAAACTTTTTGAAGAACATGAGCCTAAAACACATGGTATACACAACAGGACCAGAGAGCCATGTGGCTTTTAAATATGAAGACTCAGTTTCACAATGAGTATAAATAGATGCGAGACCTCATCACCACTGAAATTCTGTAGCTGCACAATGGGTCACATCGGCTTATTGTTCCAACAAAACAAATCTGACAAGTGAAAAGCTTTTAGCTTGACTAGCAAGCAGATCTGACCCACTGAGGCCTTGTGATCCCCAGCACTAAGGAAGGAGAGGAGTGGGCAGCAGAGTTTTCAGTGGTTGTGCAAACTGAAGTCTTGAAACCCTGTCCTGTGTCACTAAGTCTATGCTGCACAGGGCCATTCAGAATTTTACAAGCTTCTCTTTTGGTTTTTCCAAAGACATCATACTCCTTTACTAGTTACATTTGAGTTGTACTTTCAAGCTTTACTGTGTGACAAACTTAAAACAGAAAAACCAGACTCAGCAAAACAACTGAGCAGCCTATTTTTCCTTCCATTTACTACTGTCCAGAACTGAAACCTATCAGACTTTGGAAAACAAGGGCTTATTCTATGGTGAGGATCCAGTGGCAGGATCCTCCCTGTGCCTGTAAGACACAAGATGCCTTAGACTTACTACACAAAAGGCACTATTTCAATGGAGTTTCAAATCTGTCCTCCAGTCTGTACAAATACTGTATAGACTGTGTAGAGGGGTTTATTTCACAAATGAGTGTGCAAAGATATGTAAGTAAGTATAAAAGTACAGAAAGTAAAGAATCATTTAGTGAAATAATCTACTGTACAGAGCACTTGTTAATTTGAGAACCATGCTACAAACAAGTATGCATTATTTAAAGTGCCACCAGAGTGAGAATAAGTAATGATTTGGCTACAGCTTGTTATGAAAGGTATGGAGCATTAAAGTCAAGGACTCAGTTGAGACTATATTATCTTTAAGGTCCATTCCAACCCCTTAACATTCTATGACTCTATGAATAATGTTGTCTCTATTATGATTACATTTCAACTGTAAAGTTTACATTTACAGGAACTTAATTATAAAGAAAATGTCAATCTTCACTACAAGTAGAAGACATGGAGGGGAGGTGTAGGAAAAAATGATCACAAAATTAGGAGTACAAAAGCAGTTTATTGAAATGTAGGACTTAGCCAAAGCAGGCTGAACTCAGTGGACTAATACAGCCTACACTGGATGCAATTAATATGTTCCCTAGGGTAAGGAGTTTTGTTTGCCTTGTGTAGCTACACCATCAAGCCCTTTAGGCCCTAAATCCTTATTTGAGAGGTTAATGGCTTATTGTTGCTGTATCATTACAGAAGACCCCATAAATATAAATAACCTCTAATTCAGAAAGCACCTTAAGTCTATTATACTAATGCTGTTAACCCATTTCTAGCCCAAATTCCATGCTTTTCTGTTCATGAAGAGACACAGGGATGTAAGAAAACATGTGAACACTTTACAGTATTTAGTTTTGGACTATACTGTAAAAATACTCTTTGCAGTGTACAGACAGCAATTTCTTTTCCGTGTACAAACATCTTCTTTCTATCTGTTGCTTTAACAAAATATGCCCAACAATGCAACGTAAGCATGGAAGGAATCTAATTGGAAAGAAAAAGAGGCACTCTCTGGTACATGGTGAAGGTTAGAGAGCTACTGCTTGGACTCTAGTGGAACGACAAAAGCAAACAAAAGCACTGGGTTACCTCTGAACCATGTCCGAAACAGATGACAAAAAGCTGTCCATTCTTTTGGAAAACATCTCTGCTCCTTTCTTAAAGAAGTTGATCTGAAAAATACCAAGAAAAAGGACACTGAAGGTTCTCTTGGCTTTGGCAGACAAGTAATAGATTGTGGGAGTGTGAACAGCGCTCCCATTATGACTGGTACTTCTGGCGGGCGATCAAACACATGGGCAGAACAGCTGCGTTGCCTTTCTTGGCACTTCCCACTTTCGCAGCTCTCCACCCCTTCACACACAGATAAGCTGCTGGCTGCTGACAGGTAGGTTTCCAATGAACTTGCTGAATGACTCAAATAAGGGAACAGGTAGCTTCTCCCACACTAGCACTGGGCAGAGCTGGGGCTCGTGGTGTTAGGAGCTGCTGTGTGCAATGCCACCACATCAAACGGAATGGGACACAAATCATCCATTAGATTCAGTAGTCCAACCTGGACTACCGACTCCAACATGAAAGTTTTCAAAGTGCTATAGCAAAGTCAGTCAGGAAAGTGTAGCTGTGCTTACAGAAAACTGCAGGGTAATTGGTTATATCAACTACATTTTTACCATGGGTTTTCTTCTACTGAAGGAGCTAAAAAAAAGCTACCAGGGCCAAAGTGCACATTTTGTGACAGAAGATTAATTCTCTTAGCTGGTACGGCTCAGCAGGCATAAAATAAAAGCAAAGCACTTGGTGTAGACTTGACCTTGTATTATCTGCTGCAGGGCACACAGTCATCATTAGAGCCTACTGGCAGCTGAGTGAAACGTGGACACAGCTAGCATGTGTGTGCACTTAATTAGGGTAAACACATAAAAATCAGTGATCTACTCTGGGAAGAGGTGTAAAAGCAAATTCTTGGATGTTAAGCAATTTATTAGCTTTTTAATTCACTTTTACTTGTGATTTCACTCCCCAACCTTGGGATGTAGGATTCCCAACATTCAGATTTCTGCAACCATGTTATGGACCGCAGGCTCCCTTTAGAGACAAAGGAAAGAAAGAATGACTCCTAAAGAGTGATTCACCTATTCTATTCCTGAAGCCTACTTCAGGAGGGAAGAGCTCGAAATTCCACTGATGATAAGACTGACACACCTAGCTTAGATGCTGATGCCAGTTTTCAGTCAAATGAAATGACTCTATTAGCCATTGCTTTTCCCAAAAATTCCATATGAATTACTCAATTGTTGGAAATGTGAAACAGGAGACATATTTTGAGTCGTTGATTAAGAAAATACGTATTTGGGCTGAAAGGCAGTTCACAATATTTAACATCAATAATAAATAACATCACAATATTTAATATTATCAACATCAACTGGCTTCTGGTTATTCAGTCATTCTCATGACAACCTGAGACTTCCCTGTATAAAGCACTGAGATAGGCAGTTTTTCCAGATAAAGTACTGGGAAAGAAAGTTGTTTGGCTTCCAGTAAAGGAAACCAATGCAGTTCTTCCACTTAGGATAAATACAGCAGAGAAGCAGTGTGAACTACCATGGTGGGGAAAGTGACTGAATCCTCATTTACTACCTATTTTAAATGAGGCACATGGCCTGCAGAAGACAGGATGATGTAGATGATGAGCCACACTACAATCTCAAACAGAGCACCACATCAATTTTTCCTCTTTTCATAGCCCAATTCTTATTTTCCAAACACTTTCTTTCATCAAAATCAAAAGCACACAAGATCCTTAAAATGGGTGATAATGAGAATCAAGTGCTGTGATAATACTAGTTTGTTGATCCTCCTGATATCCTGGAGAGTCAGACTATCAGTCTTGCATTTTCCAGACTTGAAAAATGCTCTATCAAATTGCTGGAATAAAGAATAAAATTTAGAAAAAGGATTTTCCAGCCTTATGGTCAATCCTCTCCACTGTTCTGTCCTTCCAGTTCTCCAGAGCATGCTCTGTTCCCCATCATGCACACTCCTCATCAGTATGCTGAACGTTATGTGCCAGGAAGGGAACTGCTACATAGGAGAGTTTGTGCAGACTGAGTAAACAGTGGAAGTAAATGCTACTGCACTGATAGCTCAGCTGTGAAAAAACTAACCCTAGGCTGATTTTGCATAGAAGCATATTGGATTTTCTTTTCATTGGTGTCTTTCCTGAATACCTAAACATTCAGCTATCCACTACAAACAAAATCTGTTGTTAGAATCTAGGCAAGCTGAATGCAAATTGTTTCTCCCCCTACCCCGTAATTTGTCAGTTCTCAAAATAAATCCAGAGCTACAATGTTTTACTTTTCCCAGGAACATGTCTAAGTGATACAGACACTTTACTGCCAATACCTGTCCTCGTGTATATCCTAGCATAGGTTCCATCATTGCCACTCTCTTCCTGTACTGCAGAGCATTCAGGGCACAGTAATATTGCAGGGATGAAAGGTGCTGCTTTCTCCTTGCATTTGCCACTTCTTTTGCCACTTCTGCCTTTAGCTGAATAAAAGTGATAAAGAGGTTGACAGAGTGTTATTGTGTATATGGATACATTTACTGATTACCTTCAAGTTATTTTTAAAATCACTCTCATTACAGAACTTTTCCAGGTTAAAATGAAGGATGAGAAACAAAGAAAGCAAATCGAAAACCCAAGGCAAGTACTTCAAGCCCTTCTCTGTCAGGATACTTAAGCATTTGGGGAGCCCCTTTGACTACAAACTATGTAACTACCACCACTAAAAATCTGGATCAGATCTCTGTGCAACAAATTTATTTGCAGCTGAGACCACAACACAAGTCTGCAAGTGCAGAATTCAGAGGTGAATAATTCACAATACGCTATATCACATTGTGTTCCGTAAGGCATTTCCTTTCAAGGACCATCCTGTAGAACAGATTCACTCTCAGGACAGGGCCAGCCACACCCTTTTTGACAAAGGCATGTATTTTAGAATAGCAGTCCAGCAGGCAAAGGAGGAGGAATGTAGAGCAATCCCACCAAGAGTTATGTGCACTGTTAAGTGGGATGACAGTCCATACAGAGTAATTTAACAGGAAGGTACATGCGAAGAAATGGAATGCTTTAGGAACAGCAGACACAAGGCTTCATGGCAGTTCACAATGAATTGCACTCAGTGATACTGCATCACCACCTCAGCTGTACAACAGCAGGCCCATACAAAGCTATTTATAGTCACTTGGATTGCCTCTATCTGACAAGCTCCCATGGATCTGAAGGGCTCTAGTTGAGCACAATATTTGATCACTCGCCTAACTTGGAAAAAACAGGTGTAACTGCTGAGCTGATGTTTAAAAGCTTTGTGTCTGCTTGGAAATGAAATCACAGGTATTATTGAGCTACTGTGAATTTAAGCAATGAACTCTCCAGAGTTCACAACGAACAACCAACAATGATGCAGACAGAATGACTGATGAAAACATTTCATTTTCCCTTTCACATTTGTTACCTTTTCATTTTCTTTCCTTTTCGGTAACCTGCTATACTTTGCCATGGACACGTCATGTTCTGTAGACAAGGAATATTATTTTTTTTTTAGAAATGTGATGTGTGTGTGCACAGATTAAACATGTGTTCTGTGCTCTAACAGCTGTATATGAATAGAAGCAAACAAAACAGGGACACATACCATTGCTAGCAAGGCCAAAGAGATCCTTCAAAGTGCTTACTTCTGGAAAAGAGAAACCAAATATTCAAAGTAAAACCAGCTGTTAACACTTGGTTCAACTGAGACCATTTATGGCATATTTACTGCTCAAGTCACTCCAGCCCTTTCACAGCAGCGATGTATACATTGTACCTGTCTTGAAAATGCAAAACCAGATCAGCTGCTAGAGAAATGAATAGGCAGATTAAGGGTGGAGTGAGTTTATTTTATTGAGCAAGCTGTCACTACAAAAAAGATGCCTTATCTGCCAGTGTCATTTCTCCAAAGAAGCACCATTTCAGTATGTTTATTCTGACAAAAGATCATAAAAGATCAGCAGTTCTGAACAACTTCCTGACAGTGCTTATATGATGCTGAGAAATTTAAGATCCAGAGATGTATGAACTAAAGCCTTTTTCCTGTACATGAATCTTCCTCAGTGTGGAACATTTTTTGCTAAGCTGCTCTGTGAAAAGAGATACGTATCTAACACACCTGACTGCTGGCTGTGATGCTTGTGTTACAAACACTGGCCATGAGTTTCTGATACAGGTAGAGAGAAGACAGACTAACAGTCAACTTAGCTTCACAAGTGTTGGGCACAAGCTACTCTTAGTGTCCCCACCAACATATGCTGCAACTGGCAAAACTCTCTCAAAAAGCTACAAGGAAAGCACAATCACAAGAACAGACATAATGCAACTGTGAAAATACCGAGGGGAAACTGTAGGATGTCATCATGGTCTCTGATTATTTTTAACACTCTACTCATTAATCAGTTTCACTCCACCTTTTTTTCCCCAGACTGCTTCATTATGACTCAGATGCAGAAAGACAGAAAGTTTTTTCACATGTAACTAACTTGTATCTAAAGGTTTCTACAGTATTCAATGTGCAGATGTAACAAGATCAAAGGTAAAAACAGTAACAGAGTTAATCTTCCTTGCTTCCTTGTTTAATCCCTCTATGAAATTCCAGTATGGCCAAGTCTCTACTAAAAATGGTGTTCTACAAACTGCATCAGAAAAAAATGGACGCTGTGATGGATAGAATAAAAAAAAATTGACATCCAGGGAATTTGAAGAAACTTTCAGTTTTTGTCATGCAGCAGCTGAAGCTTTGGTTGCAGGCTTCATATGCATTTTCATATCTTTTTTTAATGAACAAGAGGGAAGAACCCATAAATGTGGAAACAGAATTACTATCTCTGAGGTCACATTAAAGAGGTGGGGAAGTGTTTATAGAATCAACATCCTACCACCCAAATCCTGCTGTATATTTGACAGTATATGATAAACAATCTATTCATTGACATAAACACCTGGATGTCTTCACAATTTCCAATCAGATACTATCAGGAACTTAAACCAGTCATTACTTTGCTGTTGTTTTGTCTCCCATCAAAATGATGTCTACAAGAAGGATGTAAGTGGCACTGTAACAAGTGAAATGAGCAGTGGGCTTTAAAAAAAAAAAGAAAAGAAATAAAGAAATGCTGCTGCAAAAACTCACATTTCTGTTGCATAAGTAGATAAGTGTGACCTTGGATATGAGCTTGTTTCTTTTGAAATTACATCAAATGTTTGCATTACTGCCTTGCTGTTTAAGTAATGAATTTCCAAATTCGTGAAATCAGGTAACTTGGAACTACCCTTGCATGGCAAGGACTTAAAGAGCACAGATTCCTTAAAAAGGAGGGAATATACTATTCTCTGAAGTTAGAACAGCATTCTTGCTTTTGCTTGTCAAACAGCCCCAAACTTCTGAAGTGGGATAAATACTGTTTGCAAGCCCAATTCACTCCTAAATTTCCCTTCTGGCAATTATAACATCAATGACTTCAGTGAGATTACACTGGTGTAAAAGCACAGTGACCCAACAAAGAACAAAGGCGTATTTTTAAATTTGCACAATATGGTGCATAAAATGTTATGTGGTGAACTTGAACTGGTTTTGTCTGAGTAAAAGCATGCACCTGTCAATTAAATTCCGTAGCAGAAAAAAAACCCAAAAAACTTTTCTGTGAATCATCAAAGAACAAATTAATACATGGCATTACGCTCAGCTTATGGTGAAATAAGCAAGAAGGAACACATGAGGAAAACTGAAACTTAGAATAAAATTTACCTGTGAGATCCTTTTCTCGAAATTGTATTATTGGGAGAACCATTGTATCTGCAAGTTGTTTTGCCAGTTCAGAATGAAGAATATTGAGCTGAAACAGAGAAATGTTCTAAGACACAATGTAAATAAAAACACCAAAACACACCAGCCATTTGTGCCCAGTGGATATAATGTACTTCAATGCTTAAAATTCCCACATAATGGATTAGGGCAATTCACTTGACCATTAATTCTAATGCTTAACCCAACAGGATTTAAACTGTAATTATCCTTTATTAACCTGTTTTTGTTAAGTCTCTATGCCATGGAGTTACAGTCTCACCACTGTGACTACAATGTCTTTCCATGAACAAGGGTTACCCAGGACACAATCACAACAGGGGACAACCACAATGAAAGGTCCCATTCAAATATTTTACCTTCATAGAAGTTTCCCTATTCCTGTTTTTTAAGTGTTTCTAAACTTCAGCACACAGCTGTTTTAAAGCACCCATGTGACCCCATTTGGGACGAAGGCAGGCAAGGCTCTCATGTCAAAAGTGGCATGCTAAGAATATGAGATTGGTGCAGGTAGGACAGCTACCAATCACACTGCTGGAGCACCAGGAGGGTGCCACACATTGATGTGACAGTCTGCCTGTTTGCTCACAGTGTCCTGGAGACCTCTAGGCAGCCTCATGCAGGTAAGGATGAAGTCAAGATTTCCCACTAGACAACACAATTCAATGCTGATAGAACAGACAACTAAAACAGGCACAAGGGGTAGCTAACACACAGAAAAGGAGGCCGAGGAACGGAGCAGGTTCTTGTGAGGGAAAACATGACTGACAGAACTGAGCAGAGGTTTTCAGCTTTCTGACCCCAAATGGCACTTTTCCCTTGTACTTGGGAAGGAAAAAGTTCTTGTTTTGATTTATTTGGAGTTCACATAATCAGCTACAAGACTTGGGATAACAAATGCTCCTTTCAAGTATCCTGAGAACACACATGCAGCAAGAAAAGCCTAAAAAATAGCAAACCTTTGGGATTCCTCTCACTACCTCGTAAGAGTTATCTATGGACTCTAAAATTTTTAACTAACTTTTTGTCCCATAACCCTCTCTCCTCTTCCAAACAGCAGACCTCGGTACAGCCTTTTGCCTTCTTAATCAAAGGTGGAAGTAGACTAAAAAGAACAAAACTTTTCTGATGGCACAGTGCTGCTCACAGCAGAGAGAGTGATGTGACAAATGAAACCTAAGCAAGAAGGACCTAGATACCAAGGCTATATTGAAATGTTATATGGGCAGGTCTAACAAAAGCATTTACAAAGGCTCCCAGTACTTAGCAGAAAGCTCCAGGGAGTGGGGGTATGCACTGCACACAGCTTCACTGTCTTCACCACATACTACTGGAGCCTTTTCCAGACATCTCTGGATTCTGCACGATCTCACAGAAACTAAACTGCAGTGAAGTTCACAGCTGCCCTGCATCCATACCTGGCAAGTTTTGGCTCAAACTGCAGTGTTTAAAGCTTAGAAATGTAAGTGTCATTTTAATATGGAATTAAATAAAAGACTGCCCCAGCCTAGATGACACATCCTGTTTTAAGTTCTTTTTAAGTTCCCTTAGGAAGTTCAGCTTTGCTCTGAAGACAGCATTTGGGATGAAGCCACAGAAACAGCTCCAATCATTATGGAAGGGTGTTATCAAACTTCTTTATCCAGAATGAAATGGCTCTAAAACCCAGGCACAATCTAGCCTTCACTGGGAAGGCTCTGAACCAAAAGGACAGACCCAAAGAAAAAACACTAATATTCTGTATTGTAAAAAGAGAAAATTAGCAATTCAAATTACCTCATCCACAACTTTTGAAAAATAATGGAGGGTGGATATCACTTCTTCATCTCCTTTACCTAAGGCAAAATGCTGAAAATAGAAACACATGTTTGGTCCATAAATCAATAAAGATGAATATAAAATACAACATGTTTTACTACAAAAATAATGAGTATTTCTACAAAATGCAACAAATGATAAAAATAAATGTAAAAACAGAAACTCATTAATATACATTCTTTTACCCTGCTCTTCTTGTGTTAAATGAATGGATTTTGGACAACACTTAATTCTCATTATGCTCATTTTAAAGTCAGAGAACTGGAACAAACTGACTTGTATCTTCATAAATCTATTAACTCAGATTTTGTACCTTTTTGGGTTTTTTTTTTTTCACTTGTTTGGTTGGTTCTATTTTTTTAAGATTCTCAGAAATGACCCAACTCCCTTGAACATCCTGGGAAAATTCACAACTGCCTTCACATGAAACCAAATGAAGCAAATGCCCTGAGCACTTCCAGAAAATACACTATTTACAGACTTCTTCACAAGTGCTGAGGCAGAAAAGAAATCAAAGTCACGTGCTGAACATACCTGCTTTTCATAGGCAAGGAGCTGCTTCGAAAGCTGTTGTGTGGCAAGACACATTTCATTCTACAAACAAAAGTGACATGTTAATAGAAATAATGAAAGGTCCCTAGTGCTGCTGTTACCACTACTTTGTTACCAGTGTCTTGACTGAATCTGAAACTACTTACACAAACATTCAGCTGTGTGCAAACAGCCAGTCTCAAAATACCTGCACAGATGGCCTGCTTTCAGTTAGGATAGAGTTAATTTCTTCTCAGCAGCTGTTACAGTGCTGTGTTTGGGATTCAGAGTAAGAACGGTGCTGATAACACACTGATGTTTTGGATTTTTGCGAAGTCGTGTTTATCCTAACTAAAGGGGTTTTTTTTCCTTGTCTCACGCTCGGCCAGTGAGAGGGCACGCAAAAGAAACTGGGAGGGAGCATGGCTGGACAGGTGACCCAAAAGGACCAAAGGGATATTCCACACCATGGAGCATCATGCCCAGTAAATAAATTGGGACAAGTAACCCCAAAGGGAGGCCAGTCTGGGTTTGGGAAGGGGGGTTCTGGCATTGGTCAGTTGGTGGTGAGCAACTGCAGGGTGCATCACTTGGGGGTTTTCCCCATTTATTATCATTTACCATTATTACTATATTTTACTTTATTTTCAATTATTAAACTGGCTTTATCTCAAAACACAAGTTTTACTTTGATTCTTCTCCCCCTTCCACTGGGGTGAGGGGGACAGAAATGGGGTTGAGCAAGTCCCAGAAATGGGGCTGGCAGAATTTCCAGCTGGGCTTAAACCATGACAACAGAGAAGCAGCAGTAAGAGGTACATACTTCCAATCTACAGTTCCACTCCTTTGAACAGAGCTAAGATTTGGGGTTTAGTTTTAGGCTTAGATTTCCCTCACCACAAGAAAATAACAAAACTAGAACAACCTCAAACACGTAGGCTGCCATACCAGCCTAAGAATGTTTCATACTGGTTAATCATCTGTCCCCAAAATCTACATCAATAAAGTTGAACCAGTAGATGTGCCTCCATAATGCATTCATGCTCAGGGAATGTACCAATGTGACTACAGCACTTTAAGTGGCTACAGGAGCACAAACCAACACATCTCTCTTCTCCTGGCTGCACCAGCCATGCAAGTGCATACACACTTAAGACATGCTTACGCCAGGCAGGATTTGCAGGGAAGGTGTATAATTTTGCTTCACAGCTGGAAAAACCAGACAAGCTTTTGGATAAGTCAATCTTTAATCAATGTGTTCCTAACACTAGCATATCAACTACTCTGTCCCTGATTTGTTAACAAGGACTTAAAACTAAAATAAGAGAAAAAAGGGAAGGGGGTAACTGACATCGGTCTTAACCCCTATCGGATCCTTCTCACCCTCAGTAATGCAGAAAACTAGTAACTTTAAATTTAATTTTAAACCTCAACATAAACTATTCCTGTCTCCAAATATATCAGGCCATAAAGAGTTTGTAAAACTAGGAGCAAATCTCTGAACTACTTTAATAGAACCCTTTATACTACGTCTGATACAGAAAACCATTAAAACTGGGACAGAGCTTGTGTGTTCTCTTATTGTCCCTCGTCATCCTGAGCAAGCAGAGCACAGCACAGCAAACTATCTGGGCCAGAGACTCTGAAACACCCTTTGCTTTGGCCTGATGCCACCTGTGACATCCTGCATTACAGCCTGGTGCTTCCGCACCGCCTTGGCATGCCAGGAACAGGGGTTCAGATGGGCAGCAGGGCCCAAACATTCAGTCAGTGTTAAAGTCTGCCCAAGTGCTCAGGGGAGGAAAAAAAAAGCTGAAAGAAACCAGCCACAGCCTAGGTACCAGCAGCTGCATGTGAACACATGACAGGAAAAGCTGAACGAGATAATTTTGACCATCTTAAAATGCCATGGTGATAACACTCAGAGGCAGGGAGAGGTGGCACAGCAGAGGCCTTCCGAGGTACACACGAGAGTTCAGAGCTGAGATAACATGAGCCCACGCTCGGATCGTGCACACCCCATGACTATTCTCACTTCACAGTGATGGATTAGCCTTGTTTCTTGTCTCAGCCCAATTAGTAACAAGCACTACACTTCCATACAACAATAATGTCAATGATTCCTGTAAGATTTGCAGGTTGGTTATGCAGATTATGTAGTTTTTAAAATGACAAAAGCTTTACACAAACACTTGGTATTTAAATATTTCCCAAGCCAGGAGATGGAAAAGGATGTTCTGCCTTATAATAACAAACAAACCCTGTTAAGGGCTCAGGCATGGATAGGAATGAGTCTCAATTATCTGTCCCCAAGCAGTAAGAACACCAGAAAGACTTTGCCACCTTCAAAGTGGGAGCTAGCAAGCAAAGAGTTTAAGACAGGAAGGACAGGACTCCCTGCAAGTATACAAAAGACGTTAGAAGAGTTTGTTTGTATGCACGTGGGTGGAAATTAAGATTACAAAAAGAAGCAGAGGTTCTCAGACCTGGCATCTTTTTCATAAACACAACCTCAAAGATAGTCTTCTTGCAGTTGTTAGCCAGCTCTAAGTCCTCTCACAGCAACTGTGATGCCACCTGTAAGTTGTACTGCTGGATCAGGGTGCAAGAAATCTTTTGAAATAAACTAGTATCAGAAACATGCCTCTTTTTCCCCTGTTTGTTTCAATTTACTTATTCCTGCAAAGTCTGCAGTTTTGTGATCTGCTCTGAATCTGGAAAATACATGCTTCTGGCTTAAATTTGCTAACACTAAAAGAAGCTTCAGAATAATAGGCTGACAAACAAACAAAACCCCAAAACAAAACACACAAAACCTGACCAAAGACATAAGTGTTAACCATCCCCAAAGCTTCTACTCATCTATGTGGGGCAGTTTGAAGATGGGCAATGTAAAGAGGTGTGTGGAATAAGCATCTTCTAGTGATCACCACTCCCCAGGAGTAGTCTCCAGTATGTGACAGGATAATGGGGGAATAACTAAACCCCGAGGATCTCAAAGAGGTTTAAATTAATAACACCTTACCAAGTATTCAATCAGGTGACAACAGTTAAGTAACAGACCCCAAGCAGACATTCATAGCATGCTACTCCAGATACAGAACAAATTGAGAGATGTGCCTGACACAAAACTTACTTTGGGATTTTAGGCTGATTTGGGGACAACAGTTCCGTGCATTACTCACAACCCACTGCTGCCAGCTAGTCACATTTTTCATTTACTGGCTCAGTTCTTTGTGTCAGAACACCAAAACCAAACTTGTTACTCAATCCCTACCCATGCGGAAGAGTTAATCCTGGGTCCTTCATCCTCCCTCCCAACACCTGCCAGGCTTAGTTCCCATTAGAGGTACAAAATCATTCACTGTATCATTTGGGGGAAAAAAAACCCAAACAAAAAATCAAAACAAAACAGACACACATCCAAAAGCTATAAACAAATCAAATTAAGCTAGCAAGTTGAAACACAGTCCATGGCATAAGAAACAGGAAGCAGGCAAAGTGCTCTGCTGACCTAGTGGTAATACTGCATTGCTAAGCACACTAATCTGGGAAAGTTTAGTTTAATCCTCCTCCCATTTCTTTCTAATCAGCCTTTTCCCCTCCCCCTGCCCTGCTGCCATTCAGTTCCAAGACTTAGAAGCTATTTGCATTGCTTCAGTTGACAAATCCACTAAATCCAGGCAAATTATTTTAACAGGTTTTAATCTATTTCCAAGGCATTTTCCCATGGATACAGCAACATTGATTTCCTTTGTCCTGAAGTGACTGCAATTCAATACACCACAGCAAAAGAAAAACTACAATACAAGCCTGACTCCACATCTCTTCCACCTTACCTTGACATTTCAGGACTCATCATGCATTTATGGAGTGGGAGAGCTATCAATGAGATAATATATCAAGCAAAAACTCAATAAAATCCCGAACAGAAACTGAAGCCTCCTAAATGAAGGCACACTTAACCAGTAGTGGGCCTTGCAAATACATTCATTTGCACTAGATGGTTTTACAAACAGGGAAAACATCTCAGCAGAATTAATGTAAAAAAAGTGTACCAGAAGGAAGGAAAAAACCATATGTAAATAAGTACAATGAAATCAGTAGTGATTACAGATGTGCTGACTTTTTTTCCCCCCTTTTCTTTAACCTTGACTGGCATGGTAGCCCTAGGGATAGATTTCTGTAAGGCCAGTTCAAACAGATAAGGTAATGGAAGCGCTGTCTTGAATCTAGCATAAATCTACCAGAAATGAAAAACAACTAGCTTAAAAAATATTGTTTAATTCTCAAGTTATTTCAGTATCTCACCCTGCCTTCAAATAAGTCAGCGGAAAAAAAAAAGTCCAACTTATTTTCTGAGCTAGTGCCCAGAGCAAAGGCATGTGGTTGATTCCACGTTCTTCATTATCACTTTTATTCACTAACCTGTTCATATCATCAGAAGAGACTGACTTTTCTATAACCTCTTTGTAATAAAATATTCATGACATTAACTATTTCCCAGTGAGGCAGTCCATCCGTTTTTAGGATCTCTGTGTTTTTCCAAAATAAACTCTGAGGACTAATCTGCTGAAATCCAAAGATATTTCTGTAGACAGTTGTCTAACAGACTACAGATTTGAGGGCATGTAAGGGATTAAGTCGAGCTATAAATTAACTTCTAAAGACACAGAACTATTCCAGCATGTCCAATTCCAATCCCAATATAACGAAGCTTTCTACAAAGCAACTTTCCTACGCCAGCTACAGTTGGCATTTTTAAAACTACAAGTAACTAGCACACAGAACTGTCAAAGGCTGCTTCATATAAACAAGCAAGACACTGGTAAAGGTATTTATTCATTCACTCTGTACGTGCAGAATGACACATAATAAACTTTGGCTTACATCTGGGAAAACTTAATGCCTCATAAAAGAGGAAAAAGACCCAGGTACGTGGTTGAAGCGGAAGACCCAGGAGGTAGTTGCAGCCTGTCCACCCCTTCAGAACTAGGCAACACATTTACCTCCAAAATCAGGCACAGCACAGAAAGAACTGGGTCTTGATACAACAGTTCTATGCAGCTCCATTTACATATGCTTATCTCCCTACAAAACAGAATTATTCAGCAATCTTGTAAATGGCACAGTCCTACAGGCTTAGGTTTGCATATTAAATGGCTTGGAAACATGAATCCAGGGTTGCAGAAAGCTAAGCCTCACCAGGGTGCTCAGGCTGCACAGCACTTTACAAGATCAGGCTAACATATGGCTTGCCCTGGTGCTGATTCACAGCACAGCATTCCATCCTTAAAAATGGGAACATTCAGCAAAGGATCATCCAATAGCTCCAAGAAAGAGAAGACACCAGTTAAAGCTCTGCTGAAAAACACCAAAAGCAGCTACAATAGGATGGTTAGCTGAGTACAGAAAGCATCTCTTCTGTCAAAACAATTACTATCAGCAGGGTATCCATACATTTATGCTGCCTCAGATCTCCAGATCCTCCTTAGCACAATGTTAACTTGCTTCCAGGCATGATGACAACTCTGACTTTATAGGCAGCATTAAACCCAACTCCCATGCCTTTGTAAATACATTAGTTCTCATGTGGCAATGTTCTGCTTATCTCTGTCAGCAGCATATGGTGAATATGCCCCAGGAAGGTAAGAGGTATATGATGCAAACTTACAACAAGTATGGAACAACAATACACACCGTATTTCACAGAAGTCAGTGCTGACAACTGCAATTTATTGCAAACGTCCTATCCAACACCCTGTTGAAGCTTCTCTATGTAGAACTAAAAGTTTATAAAATGCAAACTTCAATTCTGTTCTTTCAAAACGTTTTAGGAAAAAAAAGTCTTATTATTTGAGAAGGTAATACCGCATTTCCCTCAGACATGAAAAGAAAGCAATTAAAAGAAGAGCTGTATCAGTGCTTACTTGCTAATTAAACAAGAATTCTCAACACTTGGGGTTAGCTATGCAACATAATAAATATGAAAGTCCATGCATACCCTAGAGAGCCTGACACCCAACTACCAAGTTACAGCCTACTGAAGGCAATACACAGGAAAATCAAGCAAGCAGCACTGCTGAAAAAATGCAGACATGAGGTATCATTAATTTGCAGAGAGAAGTAAGGCTTATAAAGCACCACCTAAAATAGCTTGACAGATTCAAGCTGTCCTGACACCCATGTAGTGTGGTACCTATAAACCAAGACTATTCCGTAATTGTCAAAAGTTTCTCTAAGAGTCTGGACATAAAAAGGCAGTGAGCCACAGAAGTTGTTGCTGCTTTGCCTGTGTGCCTCTGGAATCACAAGACAACTGCTCACAGACACAGATGCTGAACAGGATTATCCTTCACAATTCCCATTCTGTTCCCTCTCCAGGTATACTGATAAAGACAACATGTGTTTCTCTTTACTCCTCTTCTGCCATCACTGCCCCTGTATCTAGACAGGTTTGTCAGGACTCACGAGATGAAATCTCTTTACAATGACAAAATGACAAAATACTGCATCTTACTTTCCTCTCACCTGCTCAACTGCTTATCCCTTCTACTAGTCACCAGAGATACAACAGTCTCCTGAGTTTCCTAGAGGCATTTTGTTTCAAGTGAAGGTTCCCAGCTCAACCATTTCTAGAGCATGATGGAGAACTGGAAATGATAGTAAAGCTCTGAAAACAATTTACTGTGACAGTGGCCAGGAAGGTAAACTGGGCACACTTTGCTCATACACCATTGCAAGAGCCTCAGCATTGTAACTTAAGCAAATTAAATTTTCTAACAGTCCTTGCTTGCTGCTGCATGATAATATTGCTCAGGTAATAAAACATCCACACTGACAAACACAGCATTCACAGAAATCAGCAGTAATGCCAGGTGCAACATCAGGGCTTGCTTGCAAGAAGGAAGGACTACAGGAATAAACTTTGTAAGGAAGATTTCCTCTATAAGACCACTATTGTGGTAACTACTTCAGGGTACCACAGCACATCTGGGAGAACTACAGCAGGAAGTATAATATGTAGTCACGTGGGTGTGGTTTATTTTACGACTATAAAAATGCTTCACTACACTTTACTGTATTTAATCACATGGGTTTGCCAGATCAACCAAACCTCACTCCTCAAGTGCCACTTTTGAGTCCTGTGACTTCTCCATAATCAGGGCATCACACACTGCATCTGCCTCACAGCCTCTCTTTGAGTAAAGAGCTCCATGTGCAGAGGAGCCACCACCTGATCCCATGTGGTGTGGGTGCCCAGGGAGGTGAGAGCACTGTGCTCATCTTGCAGGGCAACCAGAGGCTCATAAAGCACCGAGGGCCCTGCAGCCAAGGCAATCTGCTTGCATCCCATGCATCACCCAGCTGCACCCCGGCCAGCAGAGCCACTACTGCACAGGATGCTGCACATCCCTCCTCACGCTCTTTTTAAAGTCCTGCTTGAACACGTGTAAGTCGGAAAAGATGTTTAAAAAGATTCTTATTTTCCTAAATGTTTTCTTAAAAATCTGGGCAAGTATTTCTTTTTTCACACTCCTTTCAAATGCACTGAGCCAAAGCAGCTTGTGCTGTCACTTTACGAATTTACTGTGGCTCTGCACACAGAGCAGTGTTATGAGACAGCTATATGCATATATCCACATTGTTAATTAACAGCATGTAGTTGGTATTAATTGCTACTCCCCTGAGACTTTGCACTGAATCCATTCAGAATCATTAACTATTGCTATTTGATCACAAGCTACAGTGGTTTGAATTCCATAAACATTTGAGTTTTCATCACAAGAAACACCAAACTTCTAGTAAACTAGCCAAAAAAAATCTTGAAAACATGGTTAAGATATCTGGGAAACATGAAAGTTCAGAACAAACTATGGAAGAAACCAAAATTAACATTTTTTAAACTGTCATAAGTGTTTTGAGGGGGCATAAACCCTGAATTTTCAATACTGGAGACTGGTACAACCCGCTGTTGCTTTGTCTGTCTGCCACGACTGTGATCCCAGTCATTTTATGGCCATTGCTTTAAAGTAGGTCAGCAACTGTAACTCCTATTTTACAGATACAGAAATCAGAGCAGGGGATGACAATGACTTTGCAAAGAGAACATTTGACTTCACAGAGACAAAATTTAAGTCAGGAAAATAAAAAGGCAAATTCAGAAAGCAGCTTCTCAATACTCTCAGCTTTTACAGGGTTGCTAACACCTCCTATTATGCTGCTATTGAGGCCTAGATAACACATCAACAAAAATGCTTTTTCTCTCAACTTGTGATTAGGCAGCCAAGAAATATCGCACACATTTTTCTTAAGTGTCCATTTATGTTTAGTAGGCAATTCAGCATTACCCTTCTATTTCTACATCTCAAAATTGCATCAAACTCCAAAGACCAATTTCAAAGAATATATCCAATACTCACAAGTGACTGAATATTTACATCAAACTAAAGCAGTGTTCAGGAAAGAAGTGGCCAAAAAGCGCTGGGAAAATGAAGTAGACTCAGCAGTTGTGCAAAATACTGATGGGTAAATGTAATGAGACAATGAGAAGAAAAAGGAAATGTTGTAATTGTGGTGAAACAGAAATGGAGAATGCTAAAAACCAAGATGAAAAGGAAGAGGCAAACAAAAGCAGATAAAGCATTTTTTTTTCTTGAATCACAGCCCAGAGCAACCACTTCCTAAAACGACATCCTAAAATGCCATCAGCAGTGGAAAAGGACATGCAGCCCACAAGCTGGACACTTGAAAATCAGATCTCGTGATTCCCTTCTTCATCCATTTCAATCCTACCCAGTCTTTGCTGTCAGATTCCTACCATCCAACGTGCCTATGCTCTTTGTTACTCTCAAAGCACAGTGACTCTACCAAAATGGCCATTCCTGACTTTCAGTGCTGATTTCACGCCACCTCTCGAGCCCCCGGCCATGCCCTGCATCATTTCCTATGTACCTAAGCTGTGCTGCAAACCTCTGGTTGCTCTGCCTTTGCACAACATCCAGGACATGAAGACTTTGAAGCTCTCCAAAGCTGGATCTTCCAGGTGTAGGCAGTCAGATCCTGGGCAAATGGTTCTTCCATGTCAAACTATCAGTCACCCAAAGAGCAATCCCACCAAATGGACATATACTTGAGTAGACCTACAGCTGAGCTGATTTCTAGTAAAGTAAGGATCAGGCACTCTTCAGGGAAATTCAAAATACGCCTGCTCTCCTCATCTCTATGTCTACTCCGATTTACTGGTTGAAGAATAGAAAAGTTGTTTCTAGTGAACTCAGGAATTTAACCTACATAAATACTTGCAAAACTTCCATGAGACACCGTGTATGTCTTTAAAGACCCAGATATGGCATTTTGAAACACCTAATTTTATGCACATGGGAATCAGCTTCACTGAAAATCACTCAGATTTACAGTAACATTTTTCCAAAGTGCTGGATATAATTTCTCTTACAAGTTTTACTTTCAAAGGGATTTAGTCATCTGGGTCACGTAAATAGTCTAGAAAATGTTATTTTTTCTGCTCCTGCTCATGTTCTTTTCACGACTGCTGTAGGCACTTGACTTTAGTAAGACCCAAAGTGCACATATGCTCTATAATCAATGGACACAGGCAGTTCCCTCCATGAGGTGAGTCACAGCATCTAAGTTAGGTGCCTAAAGTCAGTGTGCAGACCTGGGAACTGTGTCTACATTCAGGCAAGCAATTTTGTCAAGGCTGGCCTCC
This sequence comes from Rhagologus leucostigma, assembly GCA_013397725.1. Classification (NCBI taxonomy): domain Eukaryota; kingdom Metazoa; phylum Chordata; class Aves; order Passeriformes; genus Rhagologus; species Rhagologus leucostigma. Next base: position 149,995 of record VZTD01001603.1, read on the forward strand.
CAGTGTACCATAAGGTAAGGACATAGCACAGTTTTACTTTGATTAATTGTTTGGAGACAAAGTAAATAATTTGTTTTCCACGAATAAGACTTTTCTGAGCATCAAGGCAGGAAGAGGTTGAGCTATCAGACGGAAAACACCCACAACTCCTCTTAAACCACAGAAGGTACGTGTATTTAGCAACTTTAATGCAAGTAACAGCATCATAATAGCAATTTATCTTCTACTCCACATTGAACAAAAGAAATACAAATAAAAAATTACCTGGGCACCATAGACTCGTTGCATTGCCTGAAGCAACTGGTTTGTGTATTCTGTAAGGGTTCCTGCATCTTCTTCAAAGACACTGAGCAAAGAACGAGTCTTCAATAAAAGAAAAAAAAGGCAAACAGTTTTAGTCCTGAGTGGAAATATTAAAAAGAATTATAAACAACTACAAAGAGGTGATAGTAAAAATCAATCAAAAATAATAGGCCCTTGACTGTGCAAGATTCTGTTTATTCAGAATCTCTTAAACATGTAGAAATTAATTCTTTTATTACGGATAGGTAAACTGAGGCACAAGGAGGCGAACTGATAAAATGCTATGGCCACGTCCCGACTCCCAGGCTCTTACTCCTACTAACAGACTGTACTTCCAACATAATTAGGAATGTAAAAAATCCTGAATATCTTCCTGCTGATGATAGTAATTCAAACCATGTTAAGGACAGGGGGTCAAACACCACTGCTCGCTCACTTTACTTCTCCAGTGTCAGACTGCACTGAAAGCACCCCTTTCCAGTGAGATAACTTACACTCTGTTAGTCACTCTCCGCTGTCTTGAGCAACTCTTAAGGGGCCACGGCCAAAGCGAGCTGATGTCATTGGACCAAACAACTGAGTGTTCATCTTCAACAGGCACACAAGGACACACCCACTCGGAGATACCCTGTACTTTCTTCACTTTGCTAACTCATCCTTGTCAGCAAACAGGAAGAGGAGGGAAGAACTTGTGTTATCTTAAAGACATGAATTCCCTTGGTTTGTTTCGGTGGGATCATCAGAAACAAAGAATTATGTTGCTGACACAGCTCCCAAGATGGGAAAGATATTTCAGAATAATGCTGAGCTCCAGAATTTACTAGATCTTTACAATAATTAAAGAGGAAAGATTGTCCCTTTAACAAAGTCATGATCCATCCTTAGTCTTAACTTTGATAAATCCAATCTCCTTGATGCTAACTGGAAATGTCTCTCCATCTGTACAGCTAACTTATATGACATTAATCAGCCTCATCGGCTTACATGAGGGGCATACATAAACTCCAGTACTTTCATAGATATGTCAGCCCTGTAAAAGAGCAAGTGCTTTATTTATCCCCTTATTACAGAAAACTCTAAGGTACCTGAAGTATCCAGGTTTGAATTTGGGAAATTTATTTTCAAAGTTTTAAGCTACTCCACTATTTTAACGGAAGGCACATGCATTTTTCTAAGACATTTATTCTCTGCAAAACTTGCTGCCCAGACTTTCTTTGTCCTGAAAAACTCAACATCAGCATCCTTCAAGAATCCTGACCTATGATTAACTATCATTTCATCTCTGCTGAGAAGTATCTAAGCCAGAAACTAGTGCTGCTCAGTGGTTAAAACACACAACCTGGAAGTCAGTCTTTGGGTTCTCTTTGGTACCTTCTTACTCTGAGTAACTTTAAAAGCTCTCAACAGTTCACTCTGCTAATGTGCTGAGCTGCTACAGCACTTCCCACCTGAGAGATGCTGGCAGTTTGGGAAACTAGTCTGAGATCCCAGCATGTAAGGGAATACGCATTACAAAGTACTGTTTTCAAACAAAGAGAACATAAAAACCAGAGAACGGAGAGAAGTCCAAGTCAATGAAATGGATATCAGGAACCCAAACGTTTAAAGGACCTTTGTACAGAAGTTCCCTGTAAGGACAGCGGCACAATTTTGAGAGTTTTCCACATTTAGATATTATTTCAGTAACTGAAAACATACTGATTTTCAAAAATATCTTGTTTCAAACGTTTTGTCTTCAATGATGTATTAAAACAAGCAAAATAATGTCAACAAGCTATCTTGTACTTATACGGTGCTCTGATGCCTTATTTTGTGTTACAACAGCACATGAAAAGTACAGGGTACAAAAATGGTCAAAAATCCCAGGAAAGCAAAAATTATAAAACTTGACACAATGTTTATCAAGCCAAATCTCAAGCCAAAACTAAAAGGTTATAAAGAAGTTGCCTGAAGTAGGCTACAAATCACACACTTCTGCCTGCTGGAAAAGGTCCCCAAATAGAGGAATGTTAGCTACATTTGTAAATCTTACTGAATTTTTGCAGGTCCAGATTTTTCATTTGTCTAAATATGGCTTGAGGTAGAACAGCTCTGGGAACCAATTTCTGAAAATCTTGGCCTCTGCTATTAGCACATTGTTCAAAAATAATAAAAACAATAAATGATTCAGACAGTTTGGAAGTTATTCTTGGAAACATTTACATTTAAGAATACCATTTGAAATCACTGCAACAAAATACCAGCATGTGTGTATTTTCTTTGTTGCTGTTTTGACAAATTCTGGAACAGCAGCTAAGGCTGCTGAAATAAACCGTAATCCAAATATTAAGCTAACATTTAGGAAGCCCCACTATTCACAACATTATCTTGGCTTCTGGAAAGATAGGAAGAAATTTTCTAGTTTCATGTAAGTATTTCCTTTGATTTTAGCATGGCTGCTGACATAAATTTTTCTCTATTTTGTAGCCAAACACCTCAAAATTAAGACACTTATGGCCTCTTTCAGCCAGTGTCTGGAGACAAATCAAGACAAAAGTACTCTATTGATGGGGAGAGATAAATCAAGTTTCAGAAATCTGATGAAGAAATAACTTTGGCCTAATTCTCCTTGGTCTTGCATGTAAATCACATACTTCACACAGTTTATACAAAGTGAGGGTATATCCTCATTTCACCATCCCTTTGCACTCCTGTGAATGCACAGAGCAGAAGAGAATCAGGTTCCTTCAAGCAGAAGTAAATGATCCTGTAAGATACTATGCTGCTCATTTCTGCAGAACAGAGACTAACTTTTTGCCTTGATTTTGTGAATCTAAAGCTCTCCCCTGTGAAAAAAGTTATAAAAATATAAAATACTGAAAAAACCCACTCCTGCTTTCTTGCATCAAAAGAATATATTTTAGCAACGCTGGGCCATTATAAAAATTAAACAACATCCCTCCCTCCAAAAGTTGTAGAGCTTGAAGGAAAAGCAATGACCAAATCAAGGCAAAACATCCTGCCAATACTCAGGTTTATGCACAGCCTGGTATTCCAGTAATTGCAATGGAGATGTTAACAGCCTTCATTTCAGGACACAGGAAAGACAACGACCTCCAAATTCAGCTCAGTGCATTGTTCAGCTGCCTTTCAGTCAGCGTTACATTTTTAATCATTGAAGGAAGTGTTGACTGAAGAGGTAAATCAGTTCACTTCTCCTGCGCGTCAAGTTCTTCAGCTTTAGGACGCAGTGGGGAAATTAACACTAAAAACGTTACTAACTACCCATAATAAATCTAGCACATTCTGGTAAACTGTGGAACACGGAAAAGCTCAGGCTGGTAAGGAACTCTGCAGGTCACCTTGTCCAAACCTCTGCTCCAAGCAGGTCTGACTTTGATGTAACATCAGGGTACTCAACACTTTTTCCCAATCCAGTGTTTAAAATTCCCAAGGATAATTACAAATACGCCACATCAAACACATGATGGAAATCTTTATTACTATAATGGGATTTCGCGAAATTACAAAAAACCAGGATAAGATGAGGCAATTAAGATAAGACCTAAGGCTTATTAAGTCCTGACAGGTGCACTTCCAATCTTTCCTTCAAAATGTCTCATGACAAACTCTGTAACACCTTGCAGCAATCTGCTCCACAGCTTACCTATTCATTCCTCCTCCTGATCCATCAGCAGACGAGTCAGGATTACAACACAGGGCTACCTGGGAGCCGGATCCATGCTGATCCACCCTGCCCTCACGTCTTCCCCTGCTTCACCAAGTACTTCTGTATCTCTCTCTGCACCACGCTTTGTCCCCAAGCGCACCTTCCCCACCCCTCAGTGAAGTTTCCACTCTTTCCCCTTCCCTCTACTTCTCTCTTCCACCCAACCAGCCCCTGAACACATCGTGACATGGCACGTTCCTCGCTGTGGGGCTTCCCCAGTCGTGGGGTCCCCTCTACAGCTGCGGCACATCTCGGCTCCCGGCAGCAGGGCACAGGGCGCTGCTCTGGGGCGAAAGGAGGAACGTCCTCCCCTGCCCGCACTCGGGAAGCGAAGGGCGGCGACCGCCTCTCCTCGTTCCTCAGACCCCTTCAGAAAGAGGTCATCTTCGGTGGGATCCGCCTCACTTATCCTCGCAAGAGCTCCTGTGCCTAAACTGCGGCCCTTGAGGAGGAGCAGGCACGCTGGCGGTGACACTCCTCCAGCCCATTTTGGCACCGTGGCCAGGTGACTCACCGCACACACGTGTCCTTTTCCCTTCGGGGGAAGCCAGCGCACCCAGCCCTGCCCACCTGTCCTTCCCCGACACAGCCCGGCTGCTCAGGGCAACCCACACAGCCACCGAGCGCACGCCCAGGCGGGACGGTGCGAGGAAAACGCCACAAGAGTTTCTCTGAGGGCGGTGAGGAAAAAGGGCGCAGTACCCCCCGCGCTGGAGGAGAGCCCTCCTCCCGGGAGACCCCCCAGGAGCAAACTCTTGCCTGCTTTTCCCCCGACGAATGCCCCGCGGGACACCAGACCTCCCCCGTGGCCGCACGGGTGCCGTGTGCCCGCCCCAGCGCACCCCGCTCCCCGACGGCCCCGACGGCCGAGCTCACCCTGACCCACTTCCCCGCCCGCCGTGCTGCCGCGCCCTGTCCCCCTGCAGCGCCCCCGGTACCCCTCTCCCCGCTACGGGACGCTGCTCCCCGGCCCTCGCCAGCTGTCAGCCCGCACCGGCCCGGCCAGACCCACGGGCTACCCGCCGGCACCGAGCGCTCAGGTGCGTCACACCGACCGACGGGGGGCCGGGCTGTCCCCGGCAGCGGCCGCTACCTGCGGGCTGTCCTGCAGAGCCTCTTCCAGGAGGAGCTTGTCGACGGCGGGCATGTTGGTGCTGCGGCGCGGCGGAGCCCTGGCAGGAGCGGGGTGCGCGGCGCTGGCACGCCCCGGCGGCGGGGCTCGGCAGCGTCCCTCCCTCCCTCTCTCCGTCCCCGCGGGGGCGGCCGCGGCGCTCTGCAGGCACCGGGCACGGCTGGACGGCTCCGCTGGCGGGGCCGGGGCCGCTCACTCCGCCCAGTTCCCGTCCGCTGGAGGAAGCGAGTCACGGGGAGGGCCGGTGGGGGGAGGCTTCCTGCCGCCATTAGCTCGGCGGGCAGCGGGACGGAGGTCGCAGAGGGAGGGCGGCCGGTGCCCTCCTCCCGGCGCGGGGGGCAGGGTTGAGCGGCCTCCCGCAGCCCCGGCCCCGGGGGAGCAGGGTGGCGGAAGGAGGGATGGAGCAAGGGCCGTGGATGCCCTCTCAGCTGAGAGAGGCTGTGAGGGTGCGTGGGTGTGATAAAAACCAGGGGAAGATCGCACCCTCCAGCCTAAGCTTGTGGGGCTTGAGGACGTCCAGCTGTGGGCGAGCCCTTTGCTGCGCTCTCCTCAGGTGCACGGCAGGGGCACTTCGTGAGAGCATCACAACCGCTTGCTTATCAGTGACCCTGGTTTGTGGCATCTGCATTTGTTCTTGTCCACGGACAACTCTGCGAGTGTGTGGGACCTCGTTGTGCTCCACACAGGCCAATCCCCACACAGCCACAGCCCATAACACCGTAACTCCGTAACACTTGGGGGGTCAGGAGGGATGCATTTTAAGTTACTAGTCCTTCATGTACTGAGCTATGTTTTTATGACTGCCTTGATGCTGTCTTAATTGTGTCGGATAACTCCAGCATTTGGACATTTGGATGCTTAGTTGAACAAGATTAGTATTGTCAAAGTAAGCACAGCTTGATCTGTGAATATTTGATTATGTACATGTTTTTGAAGGGTGGCCATTGCTTTTAGATGCCTTAGCTTCTCCAGAAGTCCGGAGTTACAGATCTTGCAGAGAAGTTGCTCCATTCTTGTCAGCCGTAGCTTTTGTTGCTCCAGTGTGCCTTGAGATAAAAATGGAGATACTCAAATCCAGAATCTCATTTAAGAAAAAACAAAACAAACAAAACCCACTTCTGAAGATTTTAGGAAGAATCCTGCCAATTAAACAGAATATGCAAACAAAAGTACTGGCTGTAAGATGCTAGCATCTTCGAAGAAATTTCACAACCTTCAGATAACTCACATTGCTGCCCTCTTTTAAAAGAAGAAAAATAGTTTTAAAAAATGCAGCTTGAGTTGTAAAATAACTCCAAACATTAATATTGGCCAGCTTTTTGCATCTAAGTCCCAGTGGATTTTTCCACTTCTGTCTTTCTTAAGCAATAGCAAACATTTTATATGACAAGGTGATTGCTAATAAAGATTGGGGTTTTTTTTCTGATTAAAAGACTTTTTGCAGATTGGCTGGATGATTGTTTGCTTTAATTATGTATGAGAAAGACCACTGAACCCTGTGATTTTGGCTGAGGTGTTTCTGTGTGTCTGACATTGATTGGTATTGCTTCTGAAGCTTGTGATGAGACCTTTAACCCAATGTGCCAAGCCGTAACAGTGGGACTGCTCCATCAGTCCTGAAGCTGGACTCCCTGTTCCAGGCATTTGAGTAAGAACAGAGGTCTCACATTCAGTCCTTTTTCCTGCCTGAATAAAGACACTGAACCATAATAAGAATCTCTAGCTAATACCAAAAATACCAAGGGTGACAGTATGTATTTACATAAAGAGAAAATAAAAATAGATACAGATTTATCATAATAATGTTTCAGAGGATTTTAGAATGGTGAAAAGAGGTCAGAGATTTTTTTTTTCTACAGAATATGAAATAGGGCACTAGTTAGGCATTAGGCTTCAGAATATGTGATCACATCTGAGCCAATTTTGTCAGTGTGTGTTAAGTCTTATTTTTATTTCATCAGAGATTTTGAAAATGTTATTTGAAATTCATGGAGAACAAGAAAACCATGCTTCATCAGATTTTCTGTATCCGTCAAAGTAGCTTCAGGGCATTTTTTAATATTTCCCAAATACTTTAGTTACAACTCTTGCCTCTTTCTTTCCCCCTCTAGTCTTGAAATAGTTCAGCAACAGCTCTTACCCATTGGGTTGAAGTATTTCCTTCACCGGGAAAGCATCGAGGTGGTTTGTGGTTTTATTTCACATCAGTGCAATAACGTGGAAGGTTTTGTCTTCTTCCTTTTGATGGCTTTGTTTAGTCTGAGGTTCAAGAGTGGAAGCCTGTTGTCATTCCGAACTTAAGGATAGTTATTTCCCGAACAGGTTCTACTAGTTTTATTTAAATAAAACAAAAAGCACTTCATTAACTTACTGAAGGGTGATGCTTTTTACTAGTTGTCATTCTTTGTTGCATCACTTCTTACATAGCTATAAACTTGGCAGATTACTTATTTATAGTGATCAAAATGTTTTTATTGAATGTTCCCAATACAGTCCAGGTGGTTTTGAATTTTAAAAAATTGCCTATTAGTAATTGAAATTAATTTCCTAGTCACTTGGTTTTACTGGGTCTCAAGAATTATTCTTCAGTTTTGGTAACTCCAAATAATGCTTTTAAAATAATTAAAATAACCCACAGTACTACCACCAAACATTTCAACAATTTATTTATACAGCATTAGCAGTATTATAAAATAAAGTTAGGTACCTTGTGCGTGGGCAGTCCTTTGGGTAGAGGTGTCTCATTCTTTGATGCAAGAAAACACAGTTTCTGGGTTTCCTGAGTTTCCGTGTTCTATATCCAGGTACTGAATGCAATATACTCAGCTAGTGCAAAAAGTCTTGCTAGTGAAAAGCACTCTTACAGCCATTCTAGGAACATTGTACATATGGAAAGAGAATAGGGGAACAGCAGGCACAGTACCCAGAATCAGTCACCTGAATGCTCAAAAGACCTGCCACAGCAGTGTGAACTGAGCTGGAGATCACTTCCAGGAAGCAGCCCAATTAATTTGTATGTGTGTATTCTGTAACCTATAGATGACTTGATTATATCAAGAAATATGGCTCTTAGAGTGTGAAAATTTAAGGAAAAACCCCTGGAATGGCTACAATTAAACTGATACGTACTGCTTATAAAACTAGTAAGAAATCATGGCATCAAGTAAAATCAATAAATAATTGAGCATTGAGTATGAAGTAATTCATTACATAAACTAATTGTACTGTTTCTAAGAAAAGACAATGCTTCCTTCCAGCAAAAGCCTGACTGTAGCCAAAAAATCTCATAGGTGTGAGAATGATCAGTTTTAAAGGAAAGAAGAAGAAAGGTTGAATTCATCTGGAAATTCAATATTTGTCTGCTAAACAAATCTCTTGGCAAAATGATGTAAAATCTTCCAGTATTACTGTAGGTGCACAGAAATTGGTGCATCTTCAAACCTGGATTTGGGCTTTTACATGGGAGAGTCTTGTTCCTGTTTGAGGATGATGCCTTAGGTTTTAACTTTCATATTTTCAAATCCTGTATTGTTTAGTGTGTAACTCTGAAATGTCTTGTAGCCTGCTAATTTCTGTTCTCTCATGCTAGTTAGACATAACAAAGCTTCTCCCAGCTTGCTGTCCAAGGACGCCCAGATTCTCCTAAGCCCAAAATGTGTAAACCAAGATCTTTAGAAGGGGGGGGGTAATCTTGGGGAAATTGCATCATTAACTGAAGTTTTAATTGGAGAATTAACCCTGATATGCAAATGAACCAAACATAAAAGTGTGAAGAACTTGTGACTCGGGGTCCATCTAGGGTGTCACCTTTGGCCTGCCCAGGGTGTACCTTTGAAGGCCCTTCAAATAAATACCTGCCTTTATTCCCTTATTCCTGTCCAGACCCTGTTTTTTAGGTGGCCACTTCAGGCATCAAGGATGGCCAGGAACATCCCTTGGTAACCAGCCAGTCAAGTCTGGCCATGTGACAAGAAAGGACCACGGTGTGAGATGGCAGCTGGGACTGTGCCTTCTGCAGGACTGAAGGTCTCAGTGCCACGCTTCCAGGTTTGCCCAAGTGCTTTCCCGCCTAACTGCCCAGCACCAGCTCAGGGCTGGAAGCAGTAGGGCCAAGTCTGGATGGTGCTGTGTGTGAGTTAATAAGCCCTGCCAGCTTTAATTGGGCTGTTTGGAAACAAGGCAGCTGTTGTGCATCCTTAGCCTAATTTATTTCCAAATTTGATAATCCACCCAGTATTAATGGAGAGCTGACTATAATTATTTTTTTCTGGTTAGACTAGTTACAGAGTAAGTCATACTGCATTGTGTTTTCTTTCTCATATGTTCCATTGTAACTTTAAAGAACATGTTGCATTATGCTTCCTTTTTGGCTTCCTACCTTATACTTTACAAGAAATTTCTGAGCAGTGGTGTGGTAGTCACATGTTTGCTAAGTCAGCTGAGTCTATTTATGCATTTAACAAAGTGTCTCATGTTTTTCTTTGTGCTCAGTAACGAAGAAATTCTTGAACTACAGATGACTTTGAGATGTGTGATAATTTACCATAAGTTATGCAGCTTTGTATAAATATGTATCTATAAATATAGAGGATATGTTATATGATAGTAGCAATAAATTGCTTCAAATGAATACTAGTGAAAGATGTGAAAAAGACTCTCAGTACTTTCCCTACCAGAAGCATCCCAAACCAAATTTTTTAATAGTCTCTGAATAAGTTATTGGTTGAATTAACAATAGGGCATCTGATGTACAGGACATGTCTTGGACACATAAAAAAAGGAGTATCTTGTGATTTTGTGTATGACCCATAACATAATATTGGGTTGAAGTAAAATTCCACTGAAGTTATTAATTGCTATGTAACCATGATGTCATGTTCTTTGTTTTAACGTAAAACACATGGCTTTGTTTATTTCCATTAAACATGTTAGTAATATGCCAAAATGGATATGCACAGATGGACTGGCTGGTGGGATGGATCTAATTAAAATCTCATTGAAGGTGAAGAGTATAACTGCCATCTTTAATTTCATGTAATTTAAGGACAATTAAGTCCCCTCATGTAACCAAGCACAGCAGCAGCCTCCACCCAGATGCAGGAAAAAAATATGGTTTCAAATTCTGGAGTCACTGATGGCAATACCAGCCAGAGGTGTTGCCACCACTTCCTCCACGCCTGCCTCTGCCCTGTGCTGCGTGGAGACGGACAGTGTTGCCATGAATTTTTGTTTGGGGGCCTGTCTGATGGAGGGCATCTGATTTAACAGTTTGCATTTGCTTTGCAAGAAACAGGAACAATGAGAGAGTGGGTAGGTTGTTGGAGAATTATTGGATTATTTCAAGCTAAAATTTTTATGTTTTTGCAGTGCAAATGTCAATATACAGGCTCCTTCCTCCTCCTAGCTGTGCTTTTTGTGATGTGTGTTGCTCCCTAACCTTCTGCTTCAGGTGATGGTCCGATGGAGTTCAGAGATGTCTGAGGAACGGTGAAAAATCTTTGGGTGAAATACAAGAAGTGACAGAAAGAATAATACAGGTACTTCATCAAAGAAATGCATCTCTGGTATGATTCTGTACATTAAAATAAGAGACATCTAATGCCTGGCATATGATTATGAAGTGCCAATAAATAACCTGTTAGGCATAGAGGTTACCAAAATTCAGAATACCACATTCAAATGCAGACTGGATCTGCAGAAAAAGCTGTCAATTTAGTGTCAGAGGGAACCTACTTTTGTAGTCTTTACAACATCAATACGAATATCAGAAGCAAATGCACTTAATTTTGTCACTGTGTCTAAAGCCAGCTCTTGGTCTAATTTTTTTATCATGAGATCACATGAACCAATCAGGCCCTGCACTTTTGTGTTTCCTTCTGAACAACACAATGGAAAAGTTCATGTTGTCTTTATTCTGATCACTCCCTTTGATTCACCTTCCCTTGCATCTTTCTATGGCTGGTTAGGCTACAAAAGCGGAATGATAATGTCTTAACATTTATATATAGCAGAACATACCTTAAAGCCTATTAGAAGTCCACAAAAGTCTGCCAGCATGATTATATCCTTTTTGGTCTTCTTGTTTGCTGTTCGGACTCCTTTTGTTCTCACAGCGTAGCACGAAGGGGTCTGGGTCCATAACTGAGGCTGCAGCAGACCACAGAGGTCCCAAACAGCTCTCCTGCCTGCTTCCCCCTTGAGCAGAGCCTGTCTGTGCTGCCCAGGGCAAAGGCAGAGCAGGATGTGGTGATGCAATAGCATGTCATTTTGTATTTTTAGAGAAACAGCAAAAACCCCAGAGGATGATACAGAAAGCAATAAGGAAACTCTAGGCAGCACCCAAATGGGCACTGATACCGCACTCAGCAGTGACTCCTCCCAGCAGGCTGCCAAGACAATGTCAGGAGCACAAGTATACAAGCAAATGCAGTCATACAAGGAAAATACAGTGCTGCATTTCTGCCCAGGGAGCAGGTCTGGACACCCCCAGTCCAGCTCAGCAGGAACCCTCTCATGAGCTCTGTGTTCCTCCACAGTGCTCAGATGCTTCCAGTGTCGCAAGATCAGATGTTTCCAATTTTTCTTCCCATGGCGGCTACTTAGAAGTTCTTCTGCTGTCTGGAGAAAGCCAAATACTGGAAACCCTTGCCAGTCATATGACTGGACCTACTGCTGCAAATGAAGGGCTTGCCAGAGAGTTGGAATTCTGCAGCATGTGCACTGAGACAGTCCATCCAGCATTGCTGCTGGCGGCAGGGTTGTCACCATGGCGTGCTGATGAATTGCTTTAGTAGGGGCCGGTGAGGAGTATGAGGGGAGCAGAGTTGAATCATTATAGGAGAGCTTGCAAGCCACATATTGCCTTTGCCTTTTGTAGCTTTGTAGCTCTTGGAGTTTCTTTTCCGAGGTGTGCTGCCCTTACAGCATGGGTGAGAGCACAGCCCTTAGGAGGCTGACAGCAGGGCCTGACTGCTGCTGTTAGCAAAATAATTCATCCAGTTGGCAAACCTCTCTCAGTATTTTCCCAGGATAAAGGTCACTGTGAGCAAGGTACAAGCAAGGTGAACTATCTCACCAGGCTGTGGGCAAATTTTGGGCTATAAACTGCCCACCATATGTGACTGCTCAAGCACCTGAACTTGTGCAGAATTTGCCTTGCAGCCGAGAAGCTGCCCCGCCCTTTTGCTTTCGATCATGTGATTTGACGTGCAGGCAGGTGGTTTGTAACCCTGCAGCAATGCTGTATGTTACCTGTGCACTTGCAACCCAGCTACAGTCCTGCAAACTTAGAAACTTGTGGTTTTAGCCTGTCAGATTCCTGGAGATTAATCAGGCATATAAATGTTGGCTGGATCAGTAAATAGTTTCCTAGTTCTTTCAAATTCATTTATGGTAACACATTGCTTTTCTTTGTTTTTCTTTCACATTTTGAAACCAGAACATTTAGTTCAAGGGTCATATACAGTCATTATCTTTAAATACCCTGTAAACATAAGTGCTGACAAGATCCTAGGTCAGCAAGTATCTCTCAGTGAAAACCATGAAGCATGCATGACAATCAGAGTCAACAGCACCTAATAAAATACATAGGTTTTTCTTAGAAGGGACCAATGGTTTCTAATTAGTTTTTTCGCCCTCTCAAATCAAACTTTTATGAAATAGCAAAAAGAAAAAAGCCCTAAACAGAAGAGCAGTATCATTATCTGTGACTGTGAGAACATGAATAATAATGCAATGGAAAATGTTCTCATCAGTGTTTAAACTAACTTAAATGCTTTGAAAAAAATCTGTGACAAAAGAGAAGTTGCCAGAGTTTTTCATCCCTCCCCTGAACAGAACTGCTTGTGCATACAGAATTTCAGGGGTTTTGTTAGGTTTGATTTACACCGCGTTGTAGCATTGCCAAATGGAGCAATGTTCAGTACTTTGAAAACTAAATCAAAAAAGAGTGGCTTCGTTTCAAATGAGTGCTCTGGTCATTGTTAGATTTGAGTCCAGATCTCTTCTTGTTTATGCTGTTGTACATCTGGACTGGTGCTGCCAGCACCTGGGATTTCACCATGTCGCAGCCTTCTAGGGCAGGTTTGCTGTGAGGGGCTACCAGGCTGTCAGGTTCCTGTCAGAGCCTCCCCAAGTGACATGTGCTTCTTATTATGAGATGGGAGAGATTTGGGATTCGTTGGAAAAGGACTGGCCCTTCTCATTCTGGAGGAAAGAGAAAAGCAAGTCCTTGAATCCTAAATGCTCACTGTCAGAAATCAAAGAATTAAATCTCCACAGCAATTATTTTAAGTTACGTTTATAATTTTCACACAATTCCATGCATTTTAGGAGCCCCAAGTCATGAATTTTGAAATGCAATGCAAATACTAATAAACAAAACACCAGTGTTTTGGGAGTAATTCCAGGTATATATTAAGGAACAGATGTTTTTGGTGTGTTGCCTCCATTTTGCTGTTAAACCTGGAATAAATGAAACTAGATAAAGAATTTAATGCAGAAATTCCCAAACTGTCCATTTCTATGTCTCTCTCTACCATTTGCCTCTACTTGTGGATCCAGAAGCTGTGTTTAACAGGGGTGAATTGCTTAATCTTTATTAATAAAAATGAGAGGAGTTTGTCGCCCTTATATAGGTGCTAGAAGGATGTCTCCTATGAGAACATCATGTGAGGACGCCATGTAACTACTATTGATTGCTTACAGTTTGTTTTATTTCATGGGTACAAATACTCTGCTCTTACAAATATTTGAAATTATGCATACAAGAGCCTTCTTTAAGTGCTTAAAAATTGCTAGTACTTTATCTGTCAAGAACCACATTCTAATTAAAATTATGTGTTAAAAGCAGTCAAAGCACAAGGTATAGTTGGTATTTGTGGGTGCCTTTTTTTTTAATAACCTAACACACACTGCTTCCATGATGCTAATTGTAAGAAATTTTGTTTACTGTACGTTTAGTATGGCAGAAGTTTTGATTAATCAAAATTGTTAGCATCCTCTTGTATTAAACCCATATTTAGATAGAGAGGTGCTGTTTTGATGTACATTTATCTTTTCTTATCCTGGCTGGTATTTGCTGAAGCAGAATTCTATTATTTCAATAAAATGGCACATGCAAGTTATGAAAGTCCCAGTCAGTGTGAATTATATATAGCTACTGTAAAGACTGGCAGATTTTAGCTTCCCTAGGTTTTCAAAAGCTAAGGCATTACTTAAGCAGAGGTGGATAAATATACAGCTTTGATGAAGACGTTTTTCATTGTGAGGATGTGTCTGCTGATTCTATAGTCTGCAGGCACACTGCATACAAAAACAAGGCAGCGACTGTGCTGGTTGGCATCATTACCAATATAGGGCAAAAGCAATTATTATGTGTGGAAAACTGTAATGGAAAGTTATATCAACAGCAGAGGAAGAATTGACATCTGAATAAGTGCATGAAAATAAAACATAATAAAGCAGGGATATCATCTTCCCACGGTACTGCACAAATAAGAGTTATGTGTGCAGAAGGGCCTCTTGAAATAAAAGTGTGGGACTCCAGACAAGAGATGTGCCTTTCTCATACACAGTTCTGAGGCAAAGAGTGTCCTCTCAGGGATCTAGATCCAGTTGTCTTACACTACTCGAGTACTAATTTAGGCTTTTCAAATGGAGCAGGTGTGTTTTAGGTACATGTGTGCCTGAAGCAATGCACACGCTTTGTTTCTAAAAGATGCAGTGCTGCACTATCTTCATGACAGCTCAGTATAAAGGTCCTTTCTCTAGCATTTTGCCATGTTTTCATCTGTTCATTTTGTGATCCTATCTTTGTAAAAGCTGATTTAGCTGCATCTTGCAAATTAATTTATGAAGTGAGAGACGGGGAAAGAGATTAATGTGTCTGCATAGTATATTAAAATAAGACAGTAAGATGCTTTTCTCCTCTGGAATAGAGCTTTGGGAGGCTGTTTGTTATCAGAGATAATAAAATGAAGCCTGAGTGATCTCAGAGGTAAGAAGCACTCTTACTTATCGCCTGTATTTTTGTAAAACCTTTAATAGAAGAATCGAATGCATCGTATATACAACCTTTTGGGCACAGAAAGGATTCCAAGCTGTTTCTGAATGTCCAATTTAAGCATTTGGCCATTTGTTATTTTCAAGAGCACCTGAAAATAACTCTGAAAGAAAAATCTTTCCAGGCAGGGGGTAATAGCTGAGTTCAACAGCAAATTCTTCAGGTCTGTGTGCTAAAATCTAGACTTTTTAGAAACAGATGTAACACTGATGTGAACATTGAATTATGACTTATTTCTCGCTGTCAACTTACCTTTGAAAGTTTTAGTCCTGAACTCCATTTCTACCTTGTGAATCAGCTAAGAATCACATGCCCCATAAGCTTTTAAAACAAAGGGGGTTTCAGGACTATGGACAATAATCACATTCAGAAAGAATTATTGCAAAATTAAGTGTTATTTCTCCTGTCAGAGATTGGGTGGGAGGGGAGGGGGGCGCAGAAATGTCTGTAAAGCTGGCATATCCACTAACAGAATATTCACATCTCTGGCACTTATTGGCTGGCCAGTGGGTTCCTTGTTCATTGCTTACTAGATGATATAGGAGAAATTGTTGATTTTGTCTCGATTCATGTCTGATTTGGCCCAATAATGAGAATTTTATTAGTGACTTTCATGAGAGCAGGAACAGATAGATAAATTAAAATCTTGACTTAAGATGAAAGAAAACCCTTGGTCTTGGCAAATACTCTTTTTTTGCTTCAAAGTGAGGTGTTTAAATCATATTTTTGAAGTCTGCTTCCATGAATCATTATAAACCTCCACATTCCACTGTTTTATGGGGGTTTTTTAATAGGAGGAGTCATCATTTTTGTTTAAAAGAAATATTCAAGTCAAATTTTCCACTGTCACTGCAAGGACAGAGACAAATTGCTTTTCCTCCTAAGTTCTTGCAGTTTGATTCTGTTCCTCACTGTTTTGCCATGATAAATAACATCCATGTGGATCATTTAAGGTTAGATGGGGGCTGGCCCTTCTATGGGCTGCTCACTATGGTGATGGACTCAAGGTGAGGCAAGACCAGCTCGGGGCTCAGAAGAGTGTAGGGCTGGTGCTGAAAAATTCTCCTGGTGAGTGTGGGGCTGCCAGGCAGCCAGAAAACGGGAGAGTGGAATATAGAAAGCTTTTATCACATTTTCTCCTTGTTAACAAGGAGTGCAAGGGAGGACACACTGCAGGGATTACAGTAAGTCTATAATGGACAAAGCAGTTTGGCTGCTCCGTCCATGCAGGGTCCCTGCATTGCTTCTTACATAAACTTGGTATTACTAGCAGAACCTTGTCTCTAGAATGGAGTTTCTAAATCCTTTCACAGAAAATCTCTTTCAAAGTGTTTTAACTACCTATTGATCAACTGCCAGAAAATGACAACTTGCTATCACTGCTGCTAACTAAAGGTGAGGATAGGGGACATGGCATATTGATTCTTGGGTGTTTATTCTACTATGAAGAGCAAAAATCATAAATGGTGTGAGGTGGGGAATTGATTCTTCAGTGTTTATCCTGATACAGGGAACAAACCACCGACAGCTGAAGTGGGCAGGAGCCAGGCTCAAAGCAGACAAAAGTAGGTTCTTTAATTCACGTGTGGCTGAGAAGTGGAACAGAGGATACTTTGAGTGCCAGGTTCTTATATGGGTTCAAGGGTTGGTGGAACAGGTTCATAGAAAAGAAACGTGTCAAGGGTTGCTAAAACATGGCAACCACACCTGCCTCAGGCGGACTGTGACCTGCAAATACTGGAAGATGGGAGAGTTTGGGGGGCACATACTGTATGAGTTTCCTGTGTTCTTTCAGTCCTGTCAGAGTCAGGATCCTGAATAAGGTGGATCTTTCCTTTGACCTGAAACAGGAAAGTTTCTTGTCAGGCACATCCGTTTTATAAATAGTAATGCTATCTCATTGCTTCCTACTTTGGCTTCTCTATTATCTCATCCATCAGCTATTTCTTGTCTTTCTGACTGCCAGCAAAGATGAACGTTCATTATGTGTCCAGATGGTACCTTGCACAGTTGGGGTCAGCCTGGTGTGACCAAGTGCTTTCACAATATAGCCATTATTAAGAAATAGTGTAGAGACATGGCGTGTTGTAGGTTTCTTTCTTTTTGTTGGCCTCTGGGTTTTGTTATGAATGTCCTTTGGCTTCTGTAACCCAAATCAAATTAGTTAACTCTTTTTGTAAAGAATGAAATATTCCCAGCAGTGTAGAGATCTTCTCAATGTCTCCCTTTGCCATGTAGTGAGCGACTTCAACGGTTGTGGAATCATGATACCTTTTACTAATAAGTTCTTGATTTTTCCCCCTCTTTATATTGATGTAAATAATTTAGTCTCTTGATGTATTGGTCTTTGTTTATTGACATGTAAAACAAACAACCCCCAGTTGACACAAAAGTGCTTTTTTTTTGTTAGACTGGGGCTTGGACTACTGAATTTTTCAAGAAGAATCATCCTTGCAGGTTTACCAGGAAATTGGGTCATAATTGTCTGTCCTTTGGTGGGTAAGTGTTCACAAGCACCATCTATGCTGTACCATGATATTTGAAGAAGTCAGTGAAAGCTACAAGCCCAGGCTGCCAGCTATAAAACAACAGTGCTGTAGCAAGACTGTAAAGCTGTCCAGGGAGAAACATAATACAAGGTAGCCTGAAAAACTGGGAATTAGAACTTGAAAACAATGGAATAGAGAATCAGCCATGAACAAGGTGGTTGCATTGGTAAACTCTGAGCCCATATTTGCAGTGCAACTCTTAAAGAGGGCAAGTTTGGTCTAAATTAAATTCTGTTGCAGATTTGATGAGGAAAAAGTTTATCTCACAGTGCTAACTGCTGATGAAGAACTGACAATTTTTTCAGGACATTTGCGGTTTTGAGAACACCCATGTCTAAAAGACACTGTTCAAAAGAAAACACCCAGAAGACGCTAATTAGCACTGTATTTTTTTTATAAAATTGTAGGGTATCCTGAGTTGGAAGGGACCCACAAGGATCATCAAAGTCTAGCTCTTATACTTGCATGAGATGAGATCCAAGCTTTTGTAAGCAAATGATTTGTTAGAAAGAAATCATGGATGCATAAGGTTTCTGTGTGGATACTTACATAAAAAAGGATTTTGAAAAGTATACATTATTGTGCAAATAAGGGCTGTTCCCTAATACCCAGAAGTAATGGGTTTTAAAGATCCTTTCCATACACTTGCATACCAGACAGACAGATTATTTGGATTTTAAGCACTCAGACTAGCAAAAAAGTTCAAAAAAGGGAAAATTACCAGAATTTCAGATTTGGATAATCCCATCAATCAACCTGTTTTCCCAGCTGGGTAAAATTTTTGGTGGTTTAGGGAAAGAATAACAAAATCCTTTTTCACTGCACCTTGTGAAGTACTTAGAGAAGTTCACGTCCATACATCTCCCAGTCTTCCTCAGAGGAGATGACATACACAGGGTGTGTGATGGCAGACACGAAGAGCTTGCTGATGCAGGGAACACATCGCTCCTTTCCCTTAATGTCAAGTGTTCATTTAATTAACTTGCTTAGGTGACTGTATTTTGCTACCAGTTATTTTCAGTAATGAAGTGAAATACTCTGTTTGTGTAAAACACAAGTAAAGTTGAAACTAAAGTGTGTCTTCTCATTTGTAGTAGGAGGCAACTACAATAGAGCTGCCAAGAGAGGGGCTGACTCATTACAATCCCAGACAGTATATAGAGGAATACATCACATTTCCGTTGTCTTAAGTCCTCTGAAACTGCTACTAACTCCAGCTTTGGGTGGGTGTGCTGGAAGTTTCTCGCCTTACTGAACTTAATGCAGCCCTTGGTCTGTGCACGCAGGGTGCTTGGCTTGTGTGCGATACACTGAGCTTGTAGGAGGAGTGAGAGCACTTAGAAGTTACATCACCTTTCTGTCATCCTTAATACCACTGCAGGTTTCTGAACCAGCCTCATGTCTTCTCCCTGTGGCCAGGGCAATGGCTTGGTGTCAAGGCATCTCCAGGGGATTTTTGCATGCCAGCTGCCTCTTCTAGTATATGAGTACATGGCTCGGGTTCTGTGCTCATCACAACTGCTTCCTCCAAGGTAAATTGCATGCTAAAAGCACGTTCATAGATACTTCGAAATGTGGCAAGCCTATGGTCAGTGTGGGTTGCTGGGATTTTTTGTTTGTTTTTGTATTAGAAAACCACATGGGGCCTTAAAGCAGCATGTCTTTCAGCCTTCCTTTCAGAGCACCCTTTCTTCCTTCTTAACTCTGCCGTTAAAAATTCACTTTGGGCTGATGCTTGGTGCTGAAAGCTTGACCTGAGGGTTTATCTATGTGTGAATTTCAGAAAACTGGTCATCAAAAAGAGGTGGTTTTGAACCTTTGTGAGATTTTTTTCTCACAAAGAAAAATTCACACATCTGTGCTGTCTGTCTGCTTTAGGGCTGGTGATGGTGAAGGAATTGTGTGGCTATACCTATGTGCCCATTAACCCTGTTTTACTAAATTTTGTGCTGATTGTTCAGGTTCAGGCAATTTGTCAGGAAGGTATGGACAAAGACCCTGAAAATACTGACTTTCTACAATTGACATGAAAATAGGTGGCCAGTCAGAGGAAGGAGCTCTTGCACCCTGTCCCAAGGTGAACATCAGTGAGCCCATGTAGGTGTTCCTCCCTAGGGCAAAAATCCATAAGAGACTGGATGTTATTGTCTCTGCTGCTTATGGAGCTGCTTTGTTTTAATGTGTACTTCTTGGGAAACCTATAAGAGAATTGTGAT
Organism: Rhagologus leucostigma; assembly: GCA_013397725.1. Taxonomy (NCBI): domain Eukaryota; kingdom Metazoa; phylum Chordata; class Aves; order Passeriformes; genus Rhagologus; species Rhagologus leucostigma. Next base: position 169,967 of record VZTD01001603.1, read on the forward strand.
GCCTTTTTTTTCCCCTTCTCTGAACAGACTGAAAGGTCAGGCAGCAGCACTTTGTATCTGATCCTTTTGTAGTAGACAATTATCAGTCATGTGCATGTGTGATGCTCATACTGGTGTTTCTATGACACCCCTAAAACATCTTTCTGAGCCCTTAAACAAATTTGTTGTAGCAGTAGTATCTATCTATCTATCTATCTATCTATCTATCTATCTAGAGTATTTGCAGTTGTATCTAGATGTATCCATTGGATTTCAGCTTCCTGGTCATTTGAGGACGGAGGAAGATTAACCAAGCCATCAAGGTTTTAAAGTATTTTACTTCTCTGTGTGGAAGACAGGTTCGGGTTAACAGAAAGTCAAATTCTCTTTGGTAAATGACACAAACGTTGAATGAAAATGATTGCTTGAAGAATTTGTAAACTTATCTTTCATGTTTCTCAGTGCTGCTGATATTACTTGGGAAAAGTGAATCTGTAGCTCTTCTCATCTCAATGGGTCTTCAGTTTCACCATCATGTTTCTTATAAGAAGAGAAATACCCAAACCAATCAATAAACACTTGCTTAAAATAGTGAACGGGATGTTATTGATAGCAGATGTAGGGTTTGTAGCCCGGTCCTGTGGTTACACCGATGTTCCCCTTGGTGAATGAGGGGTATCCCAAAGCTCCCGTGAAACGTGTGAGCCAAGGAGCATCTCCACTGCCCGGGCAGGCTCTGGGTTTGTTGCCTGCGGGTGGGGGTCGTTCGGAGTCCTGCAGGCTTGAGCCTGGGCTGAGCCGTATCTCCGGCTTAGCATCTCCAGCCCGTCCGGACGAGGGAACAGCCCGGGAAGCGGGGTGTGGCTTTCCTTGGGGACGAACGGGGGGTGCTGTGAGGGGCTGGGGCCAGCAAGCGCCTCTCGGGGCCGGCGGTTTCCCGGGCGATGGGTGGGGAGAGGAGGAGGAGAAGAGGAGGAGGAGGAAGAGGAGGAGGAGGGGTCCCCGCGGCTNGGCGGGGCGAGCATCCCCGCCGTGCTGGGGCAGCCCTGCGGGGACTGCGGGGCGGGGGGCGGCGGCGGGCACGCACCCGCACCCGACGGGGATACAGCCCCGGGCTCGGGGGATGCCCGTCCGAGCCGCGGGAATCACTGCCCGCCCTCCTGCAAGAGCATCTTCCTTTCCCGAGGCTGATCCGCTTGCTCGGGGGAGAGAGGGTGATGTGGCCTGCCGCGGGCACCGGCGGCTTTCTGGTGCTCGGTTGTCGCTAGAATCACCACCTCCGACAGCAGCTGCCCAAGGCACGGCAAGCCCAGGCCAGGAGCTGGACGTAAGGATCCCGCCGGGGGTGTCAGCTCCATCCTCTTTGCTTCCCTATAAGGCCACGAATGCCACTTCTGAAATGAATTTGTGCCACATCTTCTCCTTTTGCTTGTTGGAGAAGTTGGAGGATATTCCATGATTGAGGTTTCATGCATGTTAATGTGTACTGCTGGCTGGTGCGTCCAGCTGGCTCCCTTATTTGTTCATTGCTATTTTGAAAAGAGATAAGATCTGGGAAGATGGTGCTGTTGTGCTCTTCCTCCCCCCAGCCCCCACAGAAAAGGAAAGTACATGGAAACTGACAAGTGGACCTTCACCCTGTAATTATAATATGAGCATTTCTCAATCATTTTTCATCCTAGCTGCACTTGGCAAACATTGCCACCTGTTCCAGTACCTTTATCAAGTCTTTCAGACGCACTTGAGAGCTTTCAGCTCTTGAAAATACGCAGCAAAATAATAGTTGGACCACTTAGAATTACTGGGTCCCCATCTCTTACTGTTTTGACTTGCTTTAACCAGAGCTTCCATGGTGCCTTGGGAGGTGCTAGTCCTGACTTGGTCACGCCTGTGAGTGTGAGTGATGCTGCCTTCTCTAGCGTGTACCTATATGTGTATGTCTGTGGGGTGTGTTGCTGTTCAACTCTGTACTTCACACTCAGAGGAGAATGTGATTCTGCCATTTCTTACTCTGTTTCTGTTAAATGATTTTAATTTGGGTGTTAGGGGCTATGTCCATCTATCAGAGGCCTCTCTCATCCATAAAGAATGCACTGTGTGAATCTGCCTGAACATTCAATGCTCTTGTTAGAGCTGTCCTGTTTGCACACATGGATTCTCTCCCTTTAGTTGATTCCCACGCTGCTGTGACTGGAAGTTTTTTCTGTATATGACCAGCCTAGCTTCATACCACTGGGGTGATGCTTGTTCACATCCCTTTTCTGTTTGCTGAGTAAAAGCACCAGTGCAAGCTTCAGAGAAGTTCAGACAAAAATGTTGAGTCAATTATTAGTCCATTTGTGGTAGTTTCTAAATTAATGTTGATCTGGCCGCCCTGTGGAACTTGTACCCGGGTACAAATGGGTAAATGTCAAATAGACTAACTCTGACAGCAGTATTATTTAGTGAATTATTTTGAACTCAAAGTTTGTTTAAATGTGTCCCATTGCATTAGAGGTAGTTGTCTTCAACAGGTTTTGGCTTGTAGATACATAAAGTATTTTCACTGAAGGTCCGACTCCTTTGATAGCTAAACTTACTTATACTGTTATGCATAAAATATTTGAACTTGCATTTTTGGTAACCTGTTGCATGCTCTTTAGAAATATTCCACAGATCTCCAAGGGCTTCGCACAGGTAAAAACCAACAATGCCACGTAAAACACATCATTAGTATAATGGAATTATTACTGTTGCACTGATAGATCTCTGCAAATCAAATGCAGCTCTGAAAGGTCCAGTTCTCTTACCACTTTCACTACTGTCAGTCAGGAATTACTCTGTGCAGTCTATGGTCTTAAAATAACGAACAGCTGGTAATAAAAATAAGACATCGGATGTCTACTATTTATTTACTTCATTTAACGTTCCTTACAAAGTGTGTCTAATAAAAATAAAATTATTTTTAAAAGAGGAAGGAGAAGACTTAATGTTTTTATTCTGAATCCTCAAGCTTTTAAGGAAAGTGCAACTCCTAATTTTACCAAAAGATGTGAAGACTGTGTAAATACAAATTAATTTTGTAGCATGCGCAGCATGACTGCATCTTTAATGCTAAAGTTATGACTATTGTGTAGTCAGTAATGTCAAAGCTAGAGGTACATAACATGTAATTAACCTGTAACACTCTCTGTTGTATCGTATGACTAAGTATAATATTGTAGTGTACTTCACAGAACACATTAAATGTGTAATGCCAATCCCCATTTTCTTACTCTGGTGAAATTTCTATTGTAGCCTAATTTGATTTTTCCTAAGCAGACGTATATATGGTGATAGTTCAGCTAATGATATTATCTTCTGTTGCATGGCTAGAATGACATCAGAGCTTTTAGCTCTATGGTCTGTGAGATCTAAACTAATAGACATGATCTAGAATAGCATTTCAGTCTGTGGTGCAGTACTCCAGAACACCAATATAACTCACAGCATTCAAATATTCTTTACAGAGTATCAGACAGTGGCAAAAAGCTCTTCAATTGAGAAATGGCAACTTCAGTTATCCAAGTAAACTGATGGATGTATATACATCCTTCTTAAATTACCTAGCTATTTTATGTATTAACTGTGCATTGTCCTTATTTTTTATTTCTCAACTTGCTGTTTTCCTTATGTTTTGTTATCTCATTTTACACATTCTTCTTTCATGTTGTTTCCTGGAGTTTTAGAAGCTCAAAAATAGCTCTTCTTTTTTTTTTGTCTTTTAAAAATATGCTCTTAAACATGAATTTACTTTTTCTTTTCCTGAGTTAAGGCATTTCCCTTCATTCTAGTGATTCTTCACTAAAAATGTTTAACTGCCTCCTCTTTTTGTATCTATTGTAGTAGCAATGACAGCTCCTTAAATTATGGTACTCTTTGGAGGCTGTCAGTCTAGCCTTAATTTAAACATATAGAGAATTTATAGAGAATATATAGAGAATATTTGAAGCTGTGGAAAGCTTCAAATACAGTCAAGTTATGATGAAGGAGAACTTTAACGCCAAGTTTTAACAGATTTATTAACTTCAAGTTTGGTGCAATGCCCAGGCAGTCATTGTGCCATTCTACTGGTTGGGTCAAGTCTGTGTACAGAACTCCCACCTGATCAGCTGAAGAAGTAATCAGTTGGAAACAAATTTATATAATTCTGTCCTCAGTTACAATGGGGTATAAATAGAATAAATTCATTGATGTAAGAACATGATTCCGTATTGCTGACTGTTGGAGCATATCAGAAAGGAGCCTGCACTGAAAAACTCATTTTTAATCTTAACAGTTCCATGTATGTATGTATAATTCTGAGGGGTTTTATTTGCTTTTTGTAGCAATTTGATGTGCAAGAAAATGTCATAGGGCATTGTCCATTTAAAAAATTAGGAAAATATTTCATAATCTGCTCTAAAGACAGGTCCTGGCAATTTTTGTATCCATGTGTTTATTCATGTGAGTGGTTGCCTCTCATGGTTTTTATGTTTTTCTGAAGCTTTTGTCTCTCACCCTCACTCCTGATGCATTTCTCAGCACAGAGCAATATTGTCTGTGGCTATCAATGTCTCTCAACCATCTTTCACATTAGGCCTGCATTTACTGAAATCCTGCGGTGTCGCCAAGAGAAGCTGCTGAGTTCTGAAAGAGCAAAACCCCCTCTCACCTAATGGAAGATGCTTTGGGATAAATTTTTCTTCTTTTTGATTTGCGACTATTTAAATGCTCTGGGGTTTTTTTGAGGGATCTCAGCTCCACTGCTCTAGACAGAATGTTTTTCTTCTGTAATCACTGGGGCTCAGAGCAATGTGTGGCTGAATGGGCCACGTTTATTTGCAGGTTGTACTCTTTCTTCTTCTGCAGCTCTAAAATGCCAAAATGCACCCATGGTCCTACTGTGTAAATGGTGTGAGCAGAGAGGTCATTCAGGACAATTCAGTATTGCCTACTTTTTATGGATGTGGCTTCATGGCTACTCTTCAATCTCTTGCTGAGGTTAGTCAGGTTTTGAAAACCCAAGCAAACAAGAGCCTATCAAGACAAGGCTCGTAGGGTCAAGTGCTGCCTATTTTTGGCCAAGCTGATACAGTGGGAAAAAAATGGACAAGTTTTTAAGTATGTGAGGCTTTTGTCACGTCATATATGGAAACCATCATATCTATGAGAGCACTAAGCCTTGCTGCTATGGAACGAGCTATACAGCGTTTGTAGATTTGTAGTAAACAAGATTCTTTGGCTGAACTTCTGGCAGAAGAAACTTGAGTAGTGATAAAATCGTGTTGCTCACTAAACATGCAAGAGTTAGACAAATATGTCAGTGAAGTAACGGGGTGAGGGTGAATGGATTGGACTTTACAAATAAACACGTCTGTATGAACTGAGATGTTTTTGAGTTCCTTGAGAAATAATATCTATGTATAAGGAGTGTTCAGGCTCCCTAATGAACAAAACCTTATAAGTTTTTACACAGAGGTTTTTTTATGGTACACCTAGGTAAAATGATGTTCATTTGCAAGCTCAGAACTCTTGCAGGAAGCAAACTCCTTTGTTAACTGGAAACACTTTCAGATCTATAGTCAGGTACCTTAGTGGTACTTGAGGGAATTTGAACCAAACCCTTGTTTCACTTTTGCTGGTGAAAATGAGAAATAACCGCACTGAAATTAATGGAATCCCATCAATGAAAGTGAGGATAAAATGGTTTGCTGTGCTTATAAGAAAGTAGAAAACAATGTATTTCTTTTTATATGTATTTTTTTATTTATTATAAAAGTAAAAATGATCTCTTAAAAAGTGAATTTTTTTTCATCATACTCAGTTCTCAAAGTTTTTGTGTGAAATGCATTTCAAAACACTGCAGTGATTTTTCAGCAGTGGTACCCTTGCTAATATCCCGAGGAAACAAGTGCTGCCATGTGTGAGTGTTAGTGGCATATTTCCAAACACAGGTTCATCGCTGTGTAGCTCTACACAAAGCCCAGACTGATGGGTCTGAGGGACATCTCCTGTCTCCAGAGTGAGAATGTATTTGTACCATAATGCATTGAAGACAGGCATGGCATTGAACACGGATATGACACTGAAGTGTGCCCTGTGATTGACTGGAACTTGAGTATCGCCTCTGGAGAGTGTAGCAGTACTGTAGGCACACAATTCTTCTCACTCGGCTTGAGGTTTCAGTTTATTATTCAGTTTTCAGTGTATTAAACACTCTGTACTTTTGCTGTACTTCCTGCAAGGAAGACACATTTTTCAGATGGGCATCCAAGGTGCTTAGACTCAGAAAAGTCTTGGCAAATGCCTCAAAAAGGACCATGAACCTTTTTAGAGAAACTGATTTTGATTGCAGTGAGTTTAGACTAAGAAAATAAGAAAGTCATGGCCCTCGTGCAGAACAGGCACAGCAAAGGAATAGTTTCTTCTGGAAAAAATTAAAAATCCTGCTAGCTCCAGGTAGGCTTTTCTAAACACATGTTGTCTGAAGTGTTGCTGGTGCCTGGGCTCTGTCTAGATGTACAGGCGGGTGCCCTGAAGGCTCAGTGCTGGGCTGACTCTGGATGAACTAGCCTTGGCAGCAGAAAATGTCTCCCTACATCGGCAGAGATTGAGCTCGCCCAGCAATGCTAGCCTTCCACCTGGCCACAGTTAATTTGAGAGGTTTACATGTGGTGCTTCATAGATGCGCCTGCAAAGCCAAAAGGTCTCAGAAGGCTGCCTGGTGGAGTAAAGTCCTAAAGCAAGGGCCTGAGCTTGTTGTGACTAGAGATACTCCCTCCAACTGAATTAAGGCTTTCTGCTGATACGTGTAGTCATACTAACATTTTGCTGACTCTGGAAGCAAGACTAACAGAAGAAATGTATACAGTCTTGTATGAGTCTAGTCTGTGTTGTTGCTGGGAAAAGGAGGGATAGTCAAGTCATAGGAAATGGGAATGATATTATGTTCAGGAATTAGCTGTAAAGGGTGGTGTTTTCTGCCATTCAGGCAGTCCATTTAGGTAGACAGGGCTGGAAAGCCTTGCAGGACTATTTCTTCTTCTTGTTTAAAATAAGAATGCAGAAGGCATATTCTTACACATCAAAGTGAGATGAAAGGTATTTGCTATTTACGTGTATTTTTCAGCAGCACAAAAAATAAAAGTTTTCCAAGAAATGAAGTACCACGGGAGAAAAAAACCCAACCTACCTCCAAACTCAAAAAATCCCTGGGATTGGCTACTGCAGTTTCTTCAAAGTGAGCTCAGATCAGCTTTTCCAGCTAAGTACTAAGAGGAAAGGAGAAGTGAAAGGTTTTTCTAATGTCTGTCCTAACTTCTCTAATTAATAGAAGGGATAATTTACTGGTTACTCAGCTGAATTATATACTAGCAAGAGCAACATAACATTAGTAACTTGGGAGGAACAAGAAAGAGGTTGTATTTGAGTGAATGTTTCTCTCCCAGCAAGAAACATCTGAGTCCCCCAAAAAAAAAGTCAGTCACTTATACCAGGCAGGCAGGTGGCAGCTTTTGTCTCTGTTTTTTCGTTACATAGTAAGATGAATTAAGGAATGGTTGATCTCCTTAGATGTCTGGGGCTTTGGATGGGTGGTGTCCCAATGTTTATATTAGTTCTGTCTAGTCGTTTTATAAAACTTTGTTTATCTGGCAGGAAGAACGAGGCAGCATTTTACACACATAGTGCCAACTCTACAACTGCATCAAATGGCAGAATAATCAGGCATTTGGGAGCAACTGCTTGGTTAGTTGTGCCAACTTTGTAGCAGACAAAACCACCAGAGGACTGAGCAAAGTGAAGGATATAAAATGCAGAAAGATTATTTTTTTCTTGTGGTGCTCCCATCTTGAGTGACTGCACCTGGGCACTGGTCCACAGCAGCACCATTTTCACATGCTGGGAGTCTGGCCCAGATGTGATGGATTTAAGGGATAGTATGGATAATCATTAAGGATAAACTGAACAATCATGAGAAATGTGTTCTCTGACAGTAGCAAATTTTTATTGCTATTTCTGTGTTGTTTAGGACAGAAAGACAGAAAAACTATTACTGCACTGTTGGTCGGTTTAGAGGATTATGCCATTACCTGGTAAAAATGTTTGTTGTTTTTTTTTTCCCCTAGGTGCTACAGGGACTACTAAAGATGTGTAAGTACTTTACTCTACTCTTTTAAATATATAACCCTGGACATATTTTCAGTCCTACTAGCCTTACACTAGATTTAGTCATACATGATTCATCTGGCTCCTAACATATAATCAATACAACCAGATGTTTACTGTCTTTAGTGACACCTTTCATCTCCACAGAACATCTCCTTGTCTTGTTTACTTTTTTACAGATTTCTTTGCTCGTTATTTCTCTAACAGAAATTTCTTTTCTCTGCTTCTCTTGAGACAGTTGTCTTGCAGAGGTCGTTAGGTTACTTCAGACTGCTTTTCCCTGTCGTGTGCCAGTGCACTGTTTTCCAAAGGCCAAGTAATTGTATGAAGCCAGCACATAAATTTCCACCAGGCCCAGTAAGAGGTTTAGAAAGCCGCTGAGACAAATTTCCCCTCTTTGCATGAGACCCACTAAGCCAGCCAACTTCCTTTTCAAAGTACCCACCTTCTCTAGATGTTCTCTGCATTAAAGATAGTATCTATTAGGTTGACACAGGGTAGCAGAGGGCAGCCCTACCCATCCTGTTTTTCTCCAAATGTGCGAGGTCTTTTATAGAGCTATTTTTATTTGCTGATACAGAAATGTACAGGAATAGCTTTATTCAGCCATAAATTTATTTTTCTGTCAAAGGAAACCAGAAAGAAATCCTCCCGAGGTCTTGCTTTCTTCTATTTCATGTAATTGGTATTTGCCGCTAAAGTTTGCGACTGAGGGACCTGGGAAAGATTGTTATGTTATGCAACAGGAACATTCTTCTGTTTTATTTACTTCGCTTAGAATAACTGCTCTAATTAGATGGAGGAATCCTGGTGTAGAAATGAGGGCAGTCGAGTCAGATAAACAAGTGGAGAGAAGAGCTTAACAACAGGCTTGTCCTTGCTATTACAGAGCACAGCTGAGAACTAACAACAGGTGTCACTTGGCTGATCAACACTGTTGCCACAGATACTTTTGAGATCTGTGTTACCCCTGTAGTCTGTTTGCTGGGCTTGCAGTGCTGCACAATAAATAAATTACAGAAGGCAATCTTGTGAGGAACCTCTTCTTGATGCAGCCTGCAGCATCACTGCCCTCAGTACTTCTGTATTTACAAACCCACTGGTTTAATTTATATTAGGACCTTTTTTATTGTTCAATTTAGATGATTTAAGGACTGACTTAGAACTGCATCTTTCTCTTTGCTCATCAGTAGTTTTAAATTTCAGAATCGCACTCACTGTTAAATTATGAATGCAGTAGGTGTGTTCCTGTGCTTAAAGGTATGGGGATGTGTAGAACTGTGTTTATATGTGTGTAAGCATTTATAGAGCCAGGCTGCAGGAGTTAAAATAGGAGCATCCTACTTATTAGTGTGAGTTCATCTGTCATGTTTCAAAATAGTATCGAGATAACTTAGAAAAAATTAATTACTAGTGCAGTCTTCAACAAAGGGAAAGGGTCAATCCTGGAGCTATTACTCATTCAGATTAAGGACAGTGGAGCCAGCCAAACAACCCATGTGAGTAATAGCATGGTTGAACCTTCTCATCAGACATTAGAAACACAGATCTGCCAACAAGGAATGGCAGTGATGACCCAAAAGCCTTAATCAGGCATTCTAGTATTTAACAGAAGATTTTTATGAAGGAAGTGAAATATCAGAAAAATTATTTTTGTTTCATAGAAATGAACAAAGCAGATTTATATTAACTAACATTATAGATCCACAAAAGCTTTTTACACCTTTTTACTTTCATCAGCTAAAGCTTCTCTTTTTAAAATAACCCTTTTTTTTTTTCTGTCAAATTTCAGTCATATCAGTTCTGATCCAGAAAAGCATTTAGGTGTGTCCATCCTTACAGCATGCTCTTTGACACTGAATCTGGTTATTCTAACTAGAGATTTTTCATTTATTGACTGTGACTCATTGCCAAAGCACCACGTCTCCTGGAGTGAGCAGCCAGATGGAAGGAGAGAGGTCTGGATCCTGCTCTGAGCCCTCCTGAGTGACTGCAGGGAAGCTGCTTTGCCCTATGGGCCTGGAGTTTCTCCACCAGTAAGATAGGGATGATGATAAGACCTTCCTCTGCGAAGTGCTGTGACACTGAGGGCTGTGTGGCGATGAGGACATATGCTCTGAGAACGTGTCTGCCCTCCGTGCTCCAACCCAGAATCCATTAGCCAGCTTCAGTCCATGATCCTGCCCCACTAATAAAGAAACATTCATCACTGCTAACTGGAAAAGCTTAGCTGTAAGAGAAGTAAAGAATATGCTAGAAAGTAATGCAATGCCTGCAACATTCAGTGCATGGCTAAGTCTGGGGGAAGATTAGTTACAGTAGGAAGGAAAGGACACAGCAGTTTAAGCCTGTTTCAAAGTATTGATAGGAAATCCATCAAATACAAATGACAGGCCCTTGTTCCCAAGATACACCAAGAATCTGAGGAGTAGTTGTCTGTAGCTTGTTCAAAGTTCAATGAATCATTTCTGGTGGGACTACTGAGCACAGCTAGAAAGAGTCTGTATAATGCTCAGCACAAACAGAGCCATAAAAGCTGAGGTAAGAAAAACATGGATGGAATGAATTAGTGTGAATGCCTGTCATTTGACTTTTAAAATATATGAGGAATGGCAGCTTCTTTTACCATCAAATGGACATAGGACTGATGGATGTAAAAGCTTACAGACGAACAAAGTGTGTTTTTCAGGCTTCACTTCAGGGTGACAGGAAGCCTCTTGGGACAGACAAAACCTTACCAAAAGAAACACTTATTCAGCTGAAAATGTGGATTATGCTGTTATGTGGATTTGCTGTTAAATCTGCCTGTTGGCTCCAGGACTCTGCCCACGCTACCTGCTGAAAACCGTGCTCTCGGTTCCTCTGCAGATGTCAACAGTATGTGAGGCAGCGACACAGCAGCCGATCAGCACAAAGCACCTTGGACTGTTAAGTTCCTTTTGCTTCTATTCCTGGTGCAGAAAAGCTTATCCTAGCTTGCTCTCCCTGCAGGACTGCTGGACTCCTGTATCCATGTCTCTGAGCCCGGGAGATGTGGCCCTGGGAGCACTGCCGAAAGCAAAGGAGCTTCTCTCCATTCTCACTCCCACGTGGTTGAGCGTTGCTGTTGTAGCTTTGCTCCCTGGAGCCACCTGTGTTCACCCAGCCTGGGCACAGAAGCAGCACCTGCCTCAGTGGCTCAGCAGACACTAAACGTGTGAAATTAGTGGGCACCTTTCGAAAGGGGGTCTTGAGCCACTGTGTGTGAATATGTGTAGTAAATAAACTGGGCCAGTGTTCCTTCCTGAGCCCCCAGAAAGGTGTGTAAAATGGCTTCTTCTTTAAGTGCCATCACCAGAATTTTTCTTTCTTTTCCCTCTCACACTCCCATGGTCCTCCTATCTCTGCTCACTCCCTCTTTTCTGGTAGGGCTACAACAGTTTGCCCCAAATCATCACCCAGCCCAAGAGCTGTGGTCTGTACAATCCCAGATTATTTTTGGTGTTGTACATTTGAAGAAAAATGTCTTGCAAAATTATTGCTTTGATTTACAGCTAGTAAGAGGAAAGGAAGAAAGCAAAATGTTTAAAAACCCTTGTCTGCTTAATCATAGAGCTGGATAATTTGTTTTGGTGAGAGAATTACAGTAATGGTCTGTTATGCCATACTACAAAACATTTCTGGAACGGAAGAAAATGGCCCTGTTTCCTACTAGAATCTTTTTTTTTTTTTTTTTTTGGAACATTGACGTTAATTTCCTGTTGGACAATATTGATTTTTATTCTTATAACTCTATTTTAGAGGCTTCAAGCTGTGCATGGTCAGTGCTTTTAAAGGACTCTTCTCTGGACAATGGTTAATCTGGATTATGGAAAATGTCCCCAGTTGTATGAGAAAATCAATCCTGTGACACATTCGGTTGGTTAACAGAAATGACTGTTTGTGATCTTTTGGGACCTAAAGTCCCTTTCTTAAAGTAGAATTTTTTTTTTTCTAAAAATACATCATTTCCACTCACTGATATACACAGGCTTTCCATTTTCTTCAGGAGAAACTGGCCCACACTAGGACAGAGCAGCTTCACAGTCCTCAAGAAAAAAATGTCTCTGCATTCTCTGGCTGTGTGTGTGAGGACAGTAAGATGACTTAGGTGACTACACGGGGTCACAGGAGATGCAAAATGCCTTCTGAAATGGCTCTAGTTCCTCCAGGAAGGGATGGCAGAAGGGCCAGGGAATGAGTTGATCAGACTTTCTTGAGTGGTAAGATGTGGACAAAGACAGCAGACGAAGAGTGCTATGCTTTGCATAAATAGAATTTAGCAAAATTGCAGAATAATAAGATTTACTCCAAGCCTCAAGTTTTAAAAGGACCTGTGTACCCTTATTCACTGTGGCGATGCAGAAAGGATGGTTGGTAATGCTCTGCCCCTTAGAAAGAAGGTAGATGTAAGAAAATTTCTGAGTTGTAGCAGTATTTTTAAGGCATTTGCTCCCCTCCCAGGAGGTTTAAGGGCATTTTCATGCACTTAAGACTGCATCTTGCTATGAACTCTGCTCTTCAGGCCAAAATCCCATTGACTTCAGGGCCCCGTAAGGGCATAGAGCCCCAGTGATTAAACAGTAGGCACATCATCCTTTTAGAATAAATAAATTGGTTGCAGACCAAGCTAAAGTGCAGCTGCTGCCCCATCCATACCCAGCTATGGAAGTAGAGCTCAAAATCCAAATATTTAATAAAAGCTGGGTGAGTGATTTGTGTGAAGACTGATGTTGGGACACGACTGAGACTGCAGCACAGGCATTGTACACTGAAAGAGTAAGAATAAATTCCTTGTATTTTTTGTATTACATTTGCGTTCACATCAATGCTGGTTCTTTACCCCCTGCTCCAGTTCAGCTACACTGGACAGTATATAATTGGGAGGAATCAAACCTCAGTGACTCTCTATTGATCTGCAGACTGACCTGTGATTTTACCCTAAAGGTAAAGGAGAATTAATTGCCCATTTATATGGGATTAATAACAGCATTTGGTTTGCAAACAACTGAATTCAGGAATTGCAGTGCCTCATTTTATAGAGAGGCCCTGTAACAGCTTCTGGCTTCTGTAATAGCTGCTGTGAAAGTTTCTCTCTCTTCGTCCTCACTCACATGCCAGCACAGACACCCAGGCGCTTTCAGTTATCTTCTGGGGGAACAGCAGTCCAGGCTTGCTCCTGTTACATGCAGAGCCTTAATGTTCCTTTTATGTGGGGAGTAGTGTGGGGACTCACTCAGGAAGAGTGTTAATTTACCTGTTTCTGCTCCCAAATCTACTTTCAGATGTCACTGGTGGGGGTCATAAAAAGTAAGCTGCATCTTTTCTCAATCTTTTCTTTCTTCTGTATATTATATTGGAAAATTGTCTTTTTTTTATACCTGTGTGAGTACTTTGTTGAATGGTGGATGTTCTAAATTAAACTGGGTTCAGTAATAGTCCTCTTCTTCCCTTGCTCCTGAATTTACCCAGATGGTCATGGAGCAGCTGAAAGAAACAATTTGCTAACATGCTTTTTATCTTTTGATGTTGCAGAGCAGAAGAATCCATATCAGATGATGACAAAAGGAGGTAGGTGCTCTGCTCAGCCAGGGCTAGCTTATTTGCAATAGGCTGCAGTGAGTTCTGCCACCAGTTGCAGATCCTTCCTTCCCTCCTCCTAACTCCCACCAACACTAACAAAGCAGAGGAGAAATGAAAAGAGAGGAGGAAATCTCACACAGAGTCGAGTATTGATGAGTCCACCCAGCCTGTTACTGAGTTGGGAAGGTGGGAACTGTGCGGCAAAAAGAGCACGTTATCTCGCAGCTGTAGGTGGTGCGCTCGATAAGGGCCGGTGGCCTCTGCCTTCACACCAACACTGCCACAGAAGATGCCATTAGCACTTGTTGGAGATCTCTGCTGGGCTGGAAGTTGAAGGAAGTATGAGTCTATCATCAAGCAAATTAGAAATTGGCTCAGAGCCCCAGGAGCTGGAGGAGGTGTGATTAATTCAGCACCTAACAGGGCAGAGCAGTGTAAAGGGAGCCTCTGCAAGTAACTCCTGGCACAGCAGAGGCTTTAAGAACCCGGTTTTTTACCTCCCTGCATCTGTCCCTGCTTTTCATACAGGCCTTTTGGAGCCAGAAAGTATCCTCTGCAAGTGCATGAAGGGGAGAGGGTTGGGCTGTGAAAGTACCTAGGACACTCATGCTCCTTACTATTAACAGTTTTCTCCAAGTGTGACCCGAGGCAGGGGGAGGCAGGTCCTATTTATTAATGAGGTCAGAGTGCTATTTAATTGGTACGTGTTGTTTGAAGTGAGGTGCTTTGGTGGTGCCAGTGTTGAACATCAGTGTCAGATTAGCTCTGTCCTCAGCTGGATATATTCAGAAGAAGCTGGGCAGGTGGAGTTTATTGTCACAAGACAGTTGGGATCTAGTGATCAGTATCAGGAACTTGAGTGAAAAAAATAGCTCCTTTCACAGAGAGAAGTGTGCCAGTTGAGCTCTGATGTGCCTGTAATTGTCTCTCTGCACCAGGAACTACGGTGGGGTTTACGTGGGCCTGCCGTCGGACGCAGCTGCCATGGCTCCCAGTCAGACAAAAGCTGCACCCAAAGGTACTGGCAGGTTGTGGATTGCATTTCTCCTCCTTTCCGGGGTTCATTTTATCTAGTAGGATGTATGTCCTTTAAAGATCAATTATTATTTCAGACAGACTGGCTAGCCTTGAAGCCTCTTAAGGCAGTGGGGCTATTTATACTTGTCAAAGGGATTGTTCCCATTTATTTAAAATGTAACACACTTTTGCAGAAGGATCCTAGAGCAGATGATGACAGTGTAGGTACATGGTCTTCTGAACAGCTTCTCCACACTCTGAGTGCTCTGTAAATTGAAAGAAAACAAAACCCTGTTAGGACTAAGAGGCTGTGATAGGTGCACTTGCAGAGCCACTGTGCTATTTTTAGTTTTGAAGGTATTTACTTGCGTTGTGGTGAATTCCAGTAATAACAGTTAGTAAGTGCTTGCTTTCAGGTTTATTTCTGTTCTTACACGAAACCCAGCAGAAACTGTTTCTTTCCCATGTTATATTTTTGAGCAGTGGGAAAAAGCATTAGATTTATAGCTATTTAATAGACAAGTCATAAACATATCATTATTAAATAATGTCATATTCTTTTGATTCAACACAAAAAAATGCTGCTGTCACATATGTACAGCACAGTTTAGTCACTGACTGGTGCTTCCAAAACTTGCTGCAAAACAAGAAAATGAAAAATAGGAGCACTATTAGCCAACATAAAAGTAGCTGGTTTTGGAACAGTACTAATTTTGTTGCATGGGGTTTTTTTTAAGATTTTAACCATCTTTGTCTTTTGTTTTCTAATTAAGATTAGAAGGAAATAAACACATCAAGATGCAAACAGCTGGAGGTACAGTATGTTTTAATTAACATTATGTGGTTGGCATGTATTTGTTGAACAGGAACAAGGTAGCAATGCTCCCTATGATGCTCTAAGTTGGTGTGGGAATCACCAAGTTACATCTCCAGCTGCATCATAGCTTCTAAAGGCTGGACCAGGGACCAGTTCTTAGTGGGTGCAGATATAAATTAGACAGTGGTAAAGTCATCTTCTTGGTGAGGATTGAGAAGCAAGGAAACTCTGTATTATATCATTTGGGAGCAAGTAAAAATCAAATGTCCTTAGTGGTACTAAGACCTCCCATGAGAGGTGAGGTACATTAGCAGTGCTTAGATCAGCATCTGCAGAGACAAAGATTTTTCCAGGAATGAGGATATTGCAGTTAGAAAACATCTCCATTTTCGGGAGGACCTGGAGGACCACAGTATGTCACTCAATAAGTAATGTATTGGAGCTTTCCACTTGCTATGGGAGTATCTGTGGGGGCTTCATTTTCCACCAGCTAAAACAGGACGTTGAAGATTTATAGGGTCTATTCCTGAATAAAGAGTTTTGACTAACTAACTTAAAAAAGAGTCCTTTATAAGTTCATGTCTGTGGAAAAAATAAATGAAGTTTCCGTTCAGTACTTGAACTGAATAAACATTGACAAATTTTGATAGGGAGATGTTTTGATGTCTAGCCAGTGGGGAGATGAAAATTATTAAGCTGCCAACAATTTCCTTAAGAAGCAGAGCCCTTTCCTAATTTAGGTGAAGAGCCAGAAACAGTTTTGACTGGTCCCAGTGCTGGACACAGGCCTTGTAGAGAAGAACACATATAGTAAGTGTCTTTATTATATGAGTGGTTAAAGCCCCACAGACTTTTCTAGGGAGAACTTCAGTTGGTCTTCACAACTAATTTCAGTAACCTGGCTGAGATGTCTAAGCTAGAAACACCATCACCCTTGACCAGGGCAAGGCTCAAGCACTGTCTTGAGGTTGCACCTTTCCATCTGTGGTTTTTCAGCAGAGTCTGGGTTACTTAGGTCCTTGTCTAGGTGCTTTAGTTGAATGCCTGAGGCTGGATAGAATCAATCACTTGACATTTTTTGCTATTTAAAATAGCCAAAGGTGCACTTTGCCTTCATTCATGCAAGATCAGAGCTTAGCTGCTGACTCAAGTCTTACGCAGATGAGCAGGTCTAATCTACAAAGGGTCTTCTGAGCTCCACAAGTTTATGTGCATGTGTGTCTGCAGTTCATGGACTACAAATCTCTAAGCTTTTAATGACAACCCAGTTCTCTGCTTTATGTGTAGAATGTTCCTATATTGCTTTTCCGCTATTGCTTTACCAGTCTACCTAAATCTGTTCCTTTCTTTTTTTTGAACAGTCTACTAAGACCAGTTGCCAGTGCTTTAGAGAGAGCTGTCTTTGTGCTGAAGAATTTGATATTTACACAGGCTTCCGGAGACCAAGAGAGATCAGAGCACCAAAAAATCCAAACTGTCGCAAGTTCCAACTACGGGTAAAGCTTAAAGTACAGCCTTGAATCAGTTTCCTATGATAGTTGCATTATGGAAATCTCCTGCTGTTCTCCAGTGAAAGATGAAATTAGTGAACTCATGGCGGATGTTTCTGCACAAGAGCTAACTTTGATGATCTGCAACTTATTTCTCTGTGGCCATATTGCAGATTCCATTAGCTATCAGCTGTGCTTCATATATTTTCTCCAACAATTTTTGATAGATTTTATATAGAAAACCATCACTACTGTCCACTCAATAGTTTCTATGGTAGGTTCCTGTAAATAAATTGTTATTTTACTTCAGAGTAATATATTTGACAAGTTTGCATCTTTTTCGGAATATTGTAAATTTTAATATTTTTGCTGTGAAAACTTAAGAATAGGATGAAATAAGCATAAGACCATAAGGCTCTTTATAATTATTACTGTCACTTTTATACTATGAGACAAATATTAGTGTTTAATTTTCACCTTGGAAAAAGAGATTGCTCAAGGAAATTGATTAAAATAAGAACAATATACTTCATCGTAGTATTTACATGTCTGTTTATAATTTTCTTCAGCTATGTCTCTTTTATAAAGCATTACATGCAAAAAAATACTAACGAAATTAACTATTATGTGTTCCATTCCAAGTAATAATAGTAACATGTCCTTGCATAAGGATGAAGTGATAGTATTTTTAGAGATAGTGGGACTAAACTCCAGTGCTGCATCCTCCTAACCTGTAGAGGATTTTTGATCACTGTTAGAGTTTTGTATCCCTGACTCATTTGTAAGCATCTCCAGTACGGCAAATTGAATGAGTGTTATTACTACTTTAGCAAATTGTTGAAGTTTTAAAATTCATTAAGTTAATAGCAGTTGTAAGTTTCACATAGAGCATAAAACAGATTGTACATTTACATATGGCTGAATGAGTATTTAAATTATTAAATCCTTTTGCGTAATTCTTTACTCAAACTCTTTTTAATGGGACTTGATATGCCATATACTTTAAATAAACAAATAAACAAAAAAAAACCCCAATCTGCGCCATATTAATATATTATTGTACATTAATGACCATTTTTAAAATTAAAAGAAAAAAAGCAAAACAGAGAATGTGGCCATGAAGAAATAAACCACTGTGAACTGTGAAATTCCTGCCCTTTTCACTGATACCTGTTATGACCAATGAACTGCCATTGACTATGATTTTCAGTAACTTGCAGCTTTGACTTTTAAATAGTGGTAGTTTGATGTGAGGCTCGCAAAAAGAGATATTGAAAAGTATTCCTTGCTTGTCCTCTTTTAATTATTTGTGACATTATTTATTGCTATTCTCTAGAAATCTGCTACTTGGGTTATCAACGATTTCAGGCTTCCAGCTCCTGAAGACAAACATGCGTCTCATTCTTGACCGTCGACCTCAAACCAGGATGGAATAAGCTTGAAGATTAAGATGTAGTGTTAAAATATCTCTCAGTATGAATGAAAGTCTATAGATTATATCTGCAGAGTCTTGTTCTAGCAAGCCAGGCTGGTGAGGACTCAAGTAGCACTGAGTGATAAACGTGCAGGCT
Source organism: Rhagologus leucostigma (assembly GCA_013397725.1). NCBI lineage: Eukaryota > Metazoa > Chordata > Aves > Passeriformes > Rhagologus > Rhagologus leucostigma. Next base: position 188,608 of record VZTD01001603.1, read on the forward strand.
TTCTTCCTACCTGCTTGCCATAGCATGAGGGTGTAGTTTCCACTTCACATGTTCCACAGATGGCCTAAATGGTTTGCATAGCACAACTTTATTTAGTACAAAGCAGTTAGGCCCATGCCTGACCTGATCACGGTTGTCTTTCCCAAAGCAGAAAAAGAACCCGTCATCCTAGGATACATCAGTGTTCAGCTTGTGCTCGAAAAGCCAACAGCAGACACCAGTAATCAACCTAGTTGTTTATCCACTTCTTCAGTTGCTGGGAAGAATCATCAAAAATGTGGACAGGGCTAAACTCAAACATCACTTGTTCTGCTACTGACATCTGAAGCCCGGTGTGTGGGCGGAGGGAGTAAAGAGGTGATTGCTGATGAACACCTCCTCGAAGCTGGTGGTGGGACAGTTGCAAAGGGTACTTTCCTTGGTTTACTTGCATTGCTTGTTTTTCGTGTGCAGAGCTGCAGAGAAGCTTGGAGCACTTTGCAGAATTGGTCTTTTAATGTTTCATCCTCTGAATGTGTGGGAGGTACAGTGGTTTCTTAATATTTTTGTTCCTCTGCATTGTTTAATCTTAAAACTTTACTGACCAACTGGCAAATGTTCAGCATCATGGACTGGAGCCTCTAAAATAGGCGTATTTTATGCCTTCATCTATGCCATGGGGGCCTGTACCCATCAAACTAAAGAGCTAGGGCCATGCCCTTGTCTTCAATTTGCAGACTCTTGTCTTTTGTTTTCCCAAGGATCCATGAATCTAGAAACTGTTTGACAGGACTCTGTATTCTACCTGGGCCAAATTCTGCTTAGGGAACTGATTTTCTGCTCATGAAAATTCCTCTATGGTGAGCAGCCTTTGTTAATAAAAGCACATGACATTTCATAGAGAAATGAGTGTATCTGCTCTTTCAAAACTTACAATCTATGGATATTTCTGTTAGGAGGAGGAACAGAAAAGAAACCCTATATGCCAGCTGCCAGCTGTGCATGTGACGGCACCCTTGGAGAATATTTAAGCACTCAAATGATGGTTCAATGGGAGAACTGAGAAAAGAAAACAAGGAGCCATTGAATGACAGAGCTATTATTAAGGAATATACTTTGGTTTTGTCAAAACATCTTGAATTACCATTTGTGAAAAATAAACATTTAAATGTTGGGGCTATAATACCATTTTCCTTGCAGTGGTTACTGTTTCTCCAGCCAGAGCTGAGGTGCCAGTGAAAATAATTCAGCAAAGAGTGGATTTGGGCTTTATAATCTCAGAATCTCTGATCTGAGATTCTTTGGCAGCCCAGAAATATTATGCATGAATTTGTGAATCTTGAAAAATTTTGCAGTAGGAAAGCATAGGATTGAAACTACAGTTTGTGACCAGCTGAAAAACACTCAAAATATCTTATATTGCAAATTTTGGTCTCATACATCTCTTCTTAATGCAGAACTTTGTTGTAAGGGCCCAGCTTTTCAGTTTCTGGGTAGTCCAGACAGAAATACTGCCTGTCTTTTATGTGCCATCCACATCCTAGTGTGGTTCAGAGGATGTGACAACTCTAAACCTCTGTGTTGCTCAAGGGTTAAATCTTGTCGCTTAGGGGGTTGCAGAAGACCTGGTAAAGGCCAGTGTAAGGTCAGTTAGAACTTTGTTCCCTAGAAGTGAAATCCTCTCATAGCAAAGAGTCCACACAAGGCTGAAGCTGCAGAAAATCGTAAAGGTGAAATTTGTCTCTAATGAACACAAAGTACCAATATACTTGTTTTCATTCTGCATGTCTAGCAGAAGAGTCTCTGCTGTATGGGACTATGGCTGAAATGGCATCACTCTTCCCTGTCACCCACACAAGTCTAGCAATTCTCAATAATCATGCTTCCCAAGTAGTCGGTGAGTCACTGCTGATCTGTTTTCTGCAAAGTAGACCTCTGTTTGGTTCCCATGGTGATCAGAAGTGACAATTATTACAGGCTGCTACTACAGTTTCTCAGTTGTGTGTGCCCACTAGAAGAAGCTCTTACCTGGGTATAGTCCCTGGGTGTTTTGCAGTACGTCATCATTGCTTCTTATTGATAGCAATTTAAACACTTCAGGTGAATTGGCTTTGTGGAGAACAGGCTGAAGGAGTGGGATTTGGGGAGTATTTTTGTTCTGCAATGTATTTAGAATGAGATGAAGAAAACAACGACTCTGTAAACCTTCCATAGAGCAATGGTGTGCCAGTGTTGCAGGAAATCTTTTGAGGCTGGGCTAAATGATGCAACCCTTGTTTTAGGAGCAATCAAGCACAGAACTTTGATTTATCATAATAGGAGCTATTTCATTTTATCTGATCTGACAAATTTTGCTGTAACTCCAGGGTTTTCAAACACAGAAGCATTTCCCAGACAGCAGAAATCTGCCACCCCTATTGTGGGACCTTCTCTATACTGGTCACTATCTGATCACTATTAAAATACCTATAGCTGAAGATAGGACTCAGCTCATGAAAGAGATCATTCTGTGAAGTGCAGGGAAATTCTCATTAGCATAACTGTCCTGAGAAAAGAGTTAGAAAGATACCACAGGATGAAGCCTGGATAAAAGGGGACTTTGTGTGCCAGAAAGGAGAAAGGAGAATGAGGATTATAATGCAGTGAAGACAGATGTAGAAAGAGGTTAGGAACAGAAAATGACTTGAAAAAGGAAAATACCTTAATTAAGTATCCACTGCATTTCTCTGTGATTCTAATCTCTAGAAAATAGAGCAAGAAGTAGATAAATGCCAAATTGTTTTAAGACGGAAGAGAAATGGGAATTGGCTTATCAGGTCATTCAGCCCTCAGATGTCTGAGACTGCAAACCTTTAAGAAAATACCTTGTCTTATTTTTATTTGCTGAATGCCCAGTGTAATGAGCCCATGCACCTTAAAGGTCCTTTTGGGTGTTACCAGGATATATAAATATCCTTCCGTCTCTTTCAAAGTTTCTGTTGGTGTTCCCTTAGTTTATGTCTCTCTATGCAGACTGAGAAAATACCCAAGATGTAAAAACCATTAACAGGATTAGTGTAAGAATAGATTACAGAATATGCAAAAAGGAAGCCGAGCTTAATCTGAAAAACAGTGTAGAGTTAGAACCCAAGCTTTGGTTTAGTCATGCCACATATTTTAGATTTCTGATATAACTAATGAATCACTGTGCAAGTGATTAGTTTGGGTCACAGCACGTTATTGGTACTCTGGAATCATCTGTCCACTCATCAAGTTTTGTTTCTTTAATCTTAGGTCTTTGATTCCTATGTTACAGGAGATGGCAGTAATGTGAAATACTAAATTCCACACTTCACCTTTGTTGCCCACTTTTTGTGTTGGCTGAATCTCAGTGTTATCTTCAGGATGGCTTCAGCTCTGTAAAAGCTGAGGTTGTGATTCAGAATGACAGTTAATTAGAAGCAAGTCATATTTGATAACAGTTTTTAGGGGATACCAAACTGCTGGAAAATGCAAGACTTTGTTGCATTTAGGGAGGTATTCAAACTTTGGACAGAGTCCACACTGTGTCACTATTAAACTTTACTTGGCAGTATGCAAACATAAAACCACACACATAAATAAACAAAATCAGGGAGGTAACACATGCCTTTAAGGTTATCTCTAATATCATATTTATGGTTAGATATTACAGGAGTCTGACTGTAACCTTGAGCTGTGAATATTTGCCTTACCTACAGCTAGGTTTGCATTCCTCAAAGGATATTGCTGTGAGAAAGCCTTGGAAGGACTCCTACTACCTGGTTTCTTTGTAGGAGCCTCACATGCTTATGTGAAATCAACCAATAGATTTTCTCCAAAATTAAAAGATTTAATCAGATCGTAATGTATAAATAGTATCAACTTGATCAAACTCCAAGTAGCTGGTTCTTAAAACAATGTACTTCATATTTGAAGTCTCACGTGAAACCAGCTGCCTGCTGCTTTTTCCTCTTCCAAATTGTGAGTTACCTTAATAAATAAATATTTAAATTCTTTTGGTTCTACAAGGAACTGCTTCAGATCATCAGATAGAAACAAACCATTTTTGGCAGGAAATTAATTTGTAATAAGGAAACTGTGCCAGCCAGGAGAGATGGAGGTTTTATAAATTCCAAATTATTTTTAATAGGATGAATAATAATTGGAGAATTTACACAGCACTGTTAAAGAGCCTTTGTTTAAGACATCTTTGCTTGTGTAAGCATTGCTTCTTGAGCAACCCAAGATTTCCAGTGAAAAGAACCCTGAAAATCACTGCTTGAAAAGTAAGTTTTGATTTATGATAATATTTTCCCAAGAGCAGCATTATATTTTTCTCCTTGAATTTCAAGAGGAAGCCAAATTCTCATCTAAACCAGTGGGTAAGCAATCTACCTCTCCTTGCCTGCAAACAGTCACAGACAATTCTCATTCAGAGGTACAAGAAAAAAGATAAATAGTATTAGGAACATGTATGTTCATACACTTGAAATTAATCCAAATCTTTAACAAATTAGTGTAGATTAGACTAGATTTCATGCTTCCTCCTTTTCATTAAAACATGATACTTCTTTTTTTTTTTCTTGTTGGTTGAAATAATCCCTGGCAAAAATATTTCTTCCATGTTTGTTGCAAGAATGTATAATTCTTTATAATTTGCAGCACTTCTTGCACTATTTCTCATTTTCGTCTAGTGTTCACCTTCTGGCATTAAAAAACTCTGCCATAGACTGTGTTTTCCCAAAGGGCTAGGCTCACACCTTTGCTCAGCTGAGCATTCCAAGTAGGTGCTGCTGGAGAAGATTTTATCCTGAACACTTTACAGCTGTCTTTTTCAACTTCAGTTGAAAGAGGGACAATGTTGCCTGATCATTCTCCAGAAGGAGCATTTACTGCATGTATGACTATGTCATTCTGAGATTTCTACTGGCATGGTTTGAGGAGTCTTCATTATCCATGAGGATATTGAAACCTCATCTTGCCTCCTGCATGGCACCTACTTGACACGGTTTAGTCCCCACCAGCAACTAAGGCCCACACAGCCACTCTCTCACTTCTCCCCTGTCGGATGGGAGAGAAAATTGGGGTGAGAAAACTCGTGGGTTGAGGTAAAGCAAAAGCTTCACACACAAGCAAAGCAAATAAGGAATTCATTCACCACTTCCCGTGGTCAGGCAGGTGTTCAGCAATCCCCAGGAAAGCAGGGCTCCAACACGCATAACGTTGACTCGGGAAGACAAACACCATCACTCTGAAAGTCCTCCGCTTCGTTCTTCCCCCAGCTTTATATGCTGAGCTTTATATGCTGGTATGGAATGTCCCTTGGGTCAGTGGGGGTTGGCTGTGTCCCCACCCAACTTCTTGTGAACTCTCAGTCCACTCACTGGCAGGACGGTGAGAGGCAGAAATGGCCTTGATCTGTGTAAGCCCCACTCAGCAATAATGAAAACATCCCTGAATTACTGTTTCCAGCACAAAACCACAACAGCACAGCCACATCTGAGCTACTCTGAAGAAAATAAACTCTTATCTCAGGCAATAGCAGCAAACTCCTTCAAGTGTGCCTGTGGACAAGAAGCTTTCTGTTACAAAGTTGGAAGGCACAAAATGGTGGGAAAGTGTCTCCATCACATTTCAGTTTGCACAGTGATGTGCAAAACAAGAGTAAGCATTACTGGTAAATTAGTTGGACAGATGACTTAGCCACACTTCAGAGTCTCTTTGGAGCGACTTGAAATGATGACAAAAGGAGCAACATAAGGAATCAGTATCACAAATATCTGTATTAAACATTGCAAATGATAGCAGTATCCTGTGTTCTGTCATTGCAGTCTTGTGAAAATTTCACCTGCATGCCCCTGCAGATAGTAAGGGAAATTAGTCCCAGTAGAGTTTTCACCCTAAAATTAAATTACTTCTGATGGCTGATCATTTGACACATAGGTTTTTTTGCCTGGATCACGAGGTCTGGCTGATGTACACAGAGTGTAGCTCTTCGTAATCTGGAATCCCCCAGTCTGCAGCCTGCCAGTTTTGCCACGTGGCTCTGTAGTGCACCTCCATGCTGTCTGCCCGTGTAAATAGCCAGAGTGGCCTGGAAAAAGAGCTGGTTGACTGGGGGGCAGAAGGCCACATCCATGGCATACTCCCTGTGTTGATCCCACTGTCTTTTTGTTGCTCTCAGTGAGGTATGGCAGCTTCACACCCACTGAAGGAGCAACCACGTGCTGGTGATTGTCCCCAGGCTAGCTGCACCACACCATCCCCACTCAGGACAGCAGGCCAGCACAAACAACGCTGCTGTGCTGGAGAGGCTGGGCTGCTCTTTGGCTGGCCAAAGTCTTAAGCAGTGCTGGGGTTTGTTTTTCTGCATCCTTTGCTCTCTTAGCAGCAGAACCCAAGAAAAACTGCACTGGGTTTCCTTTTATGTGCGTGTTAAACAAGCCTCGTGTTCAGAGCTGTGCTGGTGACAATCAAATTAATCATCATCCCGTCATCAGTTGCACATTGCCAGGCTCTCCCAGCAGTCTCAGAGTCTCATCCCAGGCTGTAGGCTGAATAAACCCTTGACCAAAGTAGGTCAGCAAACCATGCCTGGCCTTGGGAAACAGCTTTGATCAGGGACAGCAAATTTCTTGCTATTGCTCATAATAATTTTCTTCAAATCTGATCATTTTCTTTCAAAAGGGAAAGAGTCTTACAGACCTGGATGGCAATGACAGCTCTCTAAAGCTTGGATCATCTGCCAGTACTTTACAGAAAAGTTGTTCTGATGAGAGAGAATCCCAAAGCAGGGGATTTAGGATTTCAAAAAACCCAACAAACTAAAAATGTGTAAGGAATCCTTTGTAAGGAACCTTGATACACCTCTAGTGTTCTCATTTCTGTAACATTCAATTGCTCGTTCCTTAAAAGCTGACAATACCTGAAGTTTTGTTTTCATAATATCTATGCATGTAATTTTAGCAGCTAAAAATTTAACTTTTTTCAAAACGCTTGTTTCAAATTTTGAAAAACGTTGCTCTATGTCTACTATCTTGATTCTCAAATTTATCCAAATTCCCAAATTTCTCAAATTAATTAATCAAACACTTCAAAGCTTGTGGTCATTTATTTTTCACTTTATGGTTTCATTTTAATAGATAGACTCAAGTGCTGGTGTTAAAATGAGGGGTTATCTCATTTTACAAAATATTTAGCAATGACAGTGCTAACAGTACTACTTTTCACTTTGGCGCTGCCTGTGACAAAGTTATAGTTTGTGAACATAATTTAAAAATCAAATTATTTTAAATGACTTTGCCTCTAAAGGAGCTTTTAGGTCAAGTCTCGAAGATTAAATAGAGCATATAAAAACGTTGCCTCTGGGCTACTTTGGATTGTCCTCTAAGCCATAAAAATATGTCCCTGAGGTTTTTTCTATAATGAAATTCACACTGTTGTCCAGCGATTCATTAGAGTTCTGGTCTAGCCTCTCTACAGATGTTACTATTATTCTACAATGAAAAGCCATTTCTGGGCACTCTGTAAGGTCTTAAAAGCAAGATAGCTTAAAATAAATGTTTGTATCCTGCTGTGTTCTTATGAGCCCCAATGCACTTTGGGCACTACTAAACTATAAATAAGATATAAATAAGATCAAAAGATTCACTCTCTCATGCTCAGAAAATTTGAAGTATACCAAAATTAAGCTTCTTGATATATTGGTATTATGACACATTTTTTGACAGTGTGGTCAATATTATTTTTATGCTGCAATAGACTAACCTAATCAGATATCTATGGAAAAGTATATTTTCTCTTGAAATTTTGCAAACACTTGTTTATTCATTTTATAATTGTTTTATCCTTGCTTTGGGCCAATTTGTTGCCTGGGATTATGCTTTCTTTGCCTGTGCAAGTTTGATAATAAAAATGCAATTTTTAATGTCCTTTCTTGTTTCTGAACTACTGAAAGCTGGTTCTTTATTATCCAAAAATGGATCATTAACGAGGGCAATATCTCCTAAGGATTGTCAGTTGCTGTCTAAAATGCAGAAGGAAAATGTCAAGTCTTCAGACTGCTGTAACTCAAAATATTTTGTTTTGCCATTATTGTAATTTATTGGGAATTCAAAAGCTCTCATCATGCTGCTGAACGGGTTAAAATAAAATTCAAGAGAACAAGAAAGGTGGCACCCGTTCTGCTTCATGAAAACTAGTGTAGGTACAGCAAGGTATGAGAGATATTTGAAAAGAGAGCCCAGCACCTGGCTTTGGGTTGACAGTCACTCTTTGGGAGTGTGATGTTAAAATGTAAAGTTTTCCTAACCACCCAGAGGACAAGCCTGTAAAAACAGTTAATCACTCAATTATTCTCTCTATGTCTTTAATTTTATTTTTCTTTTTGTTGCTATTATTACTTAAAAGTAGCTACCTGTGGAAGAAAGCCCAAAGTACACACCTGCTATTTTTCAGGAGGTTCTGTGTTGGTTGCCTGGTTGATTTTGATTTTTATTGTTTATTGGATTTCAGAGCTAAAAATAGACATGAGAGGCTGGGAATCAGAAACTCCAGCCTTCCTTATGCCACAGGCTTGTTAGTCTTGGCTGAATCACTTAGGCAAAATCCTTCGAAAACAGTTTTTAAGCTTGAATGCTCAAGCAAAGGACTTTTGTTTGAACAATGTCTCTATAATCCTTCCACAGGGAAAGCTGAGCAGAGTTTGGAGCAATGAGGTTGTCTGTGAGGCTCTTGGAACCACAATCGAGAATGGGTGTCGCGGCTAGGAGTCCTCACACGGCCAGAGGCAGCCTTATGAGAGGAAAGCTAATGTCTTTACAATTTGATGGGTGAAGGTATGGGTGTTAACGTCTTTGGAATGGGTCTTAGTGTCTCTACTAACTTTGGGCAGCAGGTTTGTTGCAGAGCCTGGACAGCTTGGCTCCTGAAACAGACAAGGCCCTGCACAAGCCTGAACTTCTGAACTTTGGGGTAAAATAGTAGCTTCAAGGGGGGATATGTGGTAGGCAGTTCAGGAAGGCTGTACCTTCCCTGTACCTCAGCCAACGGGGAAAGGAAGAGGACAACATGCGGCCGGGAGTTTGGGATAGAAGGAGGCTGCGCCCCTCTGAAACCTCGAGAGAGAAACCCCCGTGGGCATGTGCCCCGGTGGACTCTCTGCCTTTATTTGAAAAAAGTTGCAGGACTCCTCTGTCTCCCTTTTTGGACATAGTCCTCCAGCATTTGTAGAATTTTCCCGACTCTTGCAAAGGGCCGAGCTCCCTCTCTGCCCTCTCCCTCCTTTTTGCTGCCCCAAAGAAGTTTCTCTACCCGAGAAACTGAGCCCCAACATGTTTTACATCAGCTGGAGAATAAGAGTTCAGCACCTCTCATCTGTGTGCTAAAGAAAGGTGAAGGAGGGGGGTTTGGGGGTGAGCAGAAAAGCAAGAGAGTGTTAATGATGTAGATGAGTTGCTTTTTGTTTAAATGCTGGTCCCTGCGCTTCCTCAGTGGAAATTAGTCTTTTCTAGAAGGAGAAGGAACCAGTATCTTGACTTCATTACAAATGCCAAAAAACATTATTCATGTTAGCAGAACAGTTTTTTGTTCCATCAGTTTTTCTCTTTAAAACCTCAGAACCTGTTACTGTTTCCAGGAACAGCTTGGAAATAAAAATTTAAAAAAAAAAAGTTTTGAGTAGGAAAAGCAAATAGTCCCTGATTTCATTCTCTGTCAAAATGCAACAGTATGGATCCCTTTGTGAATTCTCAGTCACGTTTGCAGCTCTGTTGGGGATGGAGCAGCAGGCACAGCAGACCACGTGAGCTGACCCAAGCTCTGCACATGCAGAGGTGGTGAGGTGGTGGGTCAATGTTTTTTTGGCTCAGGGGGATGCCTGTGTCTGTGCTTCCTTTCATTTGACATCATTAATTCCAACAATGCCCGCTCCCAGGGTTGAACAGCTGTACAGAAATCCCTGGCAGCAGCTTGCATGTTTTTTCTATGGATTTTAGCAAAAATCCAAACATTACAAGGACTTCAGGTGAGCTTTTCACACACTGAAGATCTGACTGAGTAAACAGCTGTTTTTTGTCTCACTTGAAACTGTCACCTTTCCCCATATTAGATGTCCTTCCCAGTGATTCCTGTGTCTTAGCACAAGTCTCTTCTGACTCTAGGCACGAGTGTTAAATTTGTCACCACTCTTCCTTTGACATCGACCACTGCCAGAAAAATCACGGACTCGTTGTCTATGGGGGACACATTTCAGGTGCCTGGAGCAGGAGATTTAAGGAATGACATCTTGACTTAGAATAGAGTGGCAGAGTGACTTTCTGGCCAGGGAAAGGGAACCAGACACAGGGAAGTGGGGGCTTAGTACTGCAAAGACCCTCGGTGCACAGAGACTGGCTGCAGGCAGATTCTCATTGCAGCAACAGCAGAGGTGAGTGTAAGAGCAAGAGTCACAAGACTCTTTCCATGACAACATGGAAATCTTATCTTCTCCTGGACTTGGCTTGTGTGGTACTTCATCAAGGGAATGGTTGGGAAAAATGAGAAACACTGAAATCCCAGGGGTATCTCCTGAACTCAGCACTTAGGGGTGAACTGAAGAGTTTTTCTGCAATGTGTAGAAATCATGAAAGCCCTGAGATGCCTGAAAGGGCAACACGATGTAATTCGGTGACCAGACCTAGCCATACCCAGATCACTGACAGCAGCTGACAGTGGGTACCTGTGAGGTTGATCCCCCAGAAAGCACTGCTGAGGCTCAGGGCTGATGAGCAGCACACTGAGAAAAGTCTGGGGGCTCCTGTCTTGCCTCAGGACATTACTGAGGTGCTTAAACATTGAAAAACAAATAGGTAGCAGGGGCTGTTGGAGGAGGCAGGCTCAATGGAGCAGAAATCCATCTGGGAAGAAGTCAGAGACTTGGTCCTGCTTGTGC
>VZTD01001604.1:0-103419 GCA_013397725.1 Rhagologus leucostigma
TCCATCATCCCCTCCTGTGCAGGTGGGTGCCTGGCGCATGGTCACCCCGCTAGCTGGACAGATAGCGTTGCGGCAGATCTCTTTCAACCCAACCCTTTCTATGATTCTTACTTTATTTTGAAATATAGGAGCACAAATAGTTAAATATGAGCATGCCTGATGAAAGCTGAAGCAAGTTCAATGTAAAAGAGAGGAAACCTACGTTGTTCCTATTCAGTCCCCTTGCAAAGTGAGAAAATTCCTGCACCTCTGCTACCACTTCCTTTGCTAACCAAGCCAAGTAAAATAGTTTCTAAAGGCTCTTTCTCAAGGCAATGGGTAGGTTTGCTGTAGAGTAGAAGCTTGTGTTCAAAAAGATTTTGGCAGATAACACAGTTAAGAGAGTGCAGCAGGAGAACTCATACAACTACTGACACTCTCTAATGTGGTGTCAAACACCATGAGTGTAATGGTTATGTTCAACAATGCAATTTAAAAGATATACTAACCGACTGCAATTTCAGCCCCTGTCATGAGAGGTTAAGGAGCACATGCTGATTTCAGAGTAAGATGGAGACACACTATTGAAGATGGAAATGGTACTGGATTAAGATTATATTGAATTTGTTTAGAAGCAGGTTGGAGCAAGAGATGTGAAGTGTATAAAAAATTAATGTTTAATAAAGTAAACCCATAACCTTTGAGGACATGCAATCACAAGCAGCTTCCAGAGGTCAAGAAGTTAGTTTACACAACTCAAGCCATGTCTACACTGCCCAAAAAAGGTGAACTCTTAACTGAAGTCAGTTGAGTAAATATCCTGGCAAAGACAAGGCAGTCTGTAATTTCCCTGTGACTCGCTGAGCAGAAGTGAAGCTTCTTACACTGTGAGCTTTTGGCTCAACCTGGGAAATCACAGAAAAATTACATCATGCTTCATTGTCCATACTTTGTCTACCTGACGTTAAGACCCGTAACTTTTCACAAAGTGAAGATAGAGCTCCATGTGGAAGACAAAGAAGGAGCTTCTGCAGGGATCCAGATAAGTATTAATCAGTCTCATTTTTAAAATCTGGAGATTAAACCATAAATTTTTAAGCATATGTGAGTGCCCACACAAATATGTAAGTTTTGTATAGCCTAGCTTTGGAAAAACCTAGGCCTTCTTTTCAGTTTTGCTGTCAGTTCAGTGTGGAATTAATAAACAGATTAATGAGATCATCAGTTAATTTACAGCTTGATGGTCCATTAGCGATTAAGGTGTCCCTGATCTACTAAATTCTAGTAAAGCCATTTTTTCATGTGTAAAGTAGCAAACATGTATGAGGAAACAGCCTACATTTGCTAATTATAGAGACAAAAGGTGTTCCTACTAAGAAGGGCTTTGAGGGGAAGCTGTCGACGAGTGGCCGATGGCAATTGGTCTGTCCAGCCTGGAAAAGAGGAGACTGAGGGGAGACTTCATGGCGGTCTGTCGTGCTGACCACTGGCCGCACGGAGGCCTGGCAGACAACATGCTGCAGTGTCCTGGTCAGGGAAAACACTTGGTGCAAAGCAAGCTGGAGTTGGTTCTCTAAAGAGCCCTCTGTCCTTAGCTCTCTAAGGAGCAGGCTGCAGTCAGGATGTTGCTGTGCAACAGGTGGAGGCAAAGGAGGAGAGAAGGACCTCTTCGTGCAATACTGTCAGGTCTATCGCCCCAAAAGAGAAGCAACCAAAAGAGGCAATGAGAAGGATTTGCCAGTAATTTTTGTACAGGGAAAATTCAGGGGTGGATCCAAGGGATAAACCAATGGGGAATTGATGAGGGATGACAAGAAACCAATGGGGGATAACAGGGGGAGGAACTCATACAAACAGGCCAATGGGGTTTACAACTGAGATGAACTTTCTAGAACATAATTAACTAAGTAATGAAGTACATGAATATGCAAAAGCAACCTAACCAATCGAGAACCGAGGAACAAGGAACTTACTAGAACGGTGGGAGGAGATGCTTCCAAGGGTAACACCCGGGGGGACGAGCCCTCAAACCTCGGTGCTGCCCTTAGAGCCATTGTCGTGGGCGGGGAAATCAACCCACTGGATGCCCTCAGATCTGCCAGTGGGCTGAATCACCGCAGCATCGGTCTACTGCTTTCTCATGAGGGGAAGAGGAGGGGCAGGCACTGATCTCTCCTCTCTGGTGACCAGTGACAAGACCCGAGGAAAGAGCATGAAGCTGAGTCGGGGGAGGTTTAAGTTGGATATGAGGAAAATGTCCTTCACCCAGAGGGTGGTTGGGCACTGGAACAGGCGCCCCAAGGAAGTGGTCCCAGCACCAGCCTGACAGAGCTCAAGAAGTGTTTGGACAATGCTCTCGGGTGCATGAGGTATTCTTGGGGTGTCCTGTGAAGGGCAAGGAGTTGGACTTGATGATCCTGATGGGTCCCTTCCAACTCAGCATATTCTGAAATTCTGTGATACCATCTGTAGCTATCTAGCACAGTATGAAGATGCCAAACATTCTTTTAGGAATTTGTATCTACAAAAACATAGTATAAAGTAATATTGGAATGCTTGGCTGGAAGGCACTGATATTTGTATGCCGACCTGTGTAAAACTAAAACTGGCATTGCAACAACGCATGTTAGCAAATAACAGGGCTATATAAACAAATACGTACAATGAGAAACAATGCTCAAGTATTGAGAAACAAGTCTCAAGTATTCAGAAATCTCTAAACAGATGACAAAAGAAGTCACAGAAGTCACTTTAAAATTCAAGAGTTTTATCAAGGAATAAATGCCCAGTTCTAATTCACTTCTGATTTTCTGCACAGTTTAGCAGTGTTTTTCAGCTTTTAGTGAAATCCTGAGTGCCAGAACTTCTGAAAAAATTATAGCTGATATTCATATGAAGTTTCTTGTTTCTGGCACCTCATTTGAAAGTTTAGACAGCAGTATTCTGAGTTTTGCCATAAAAATGACTCTTGCCAAACCAACATGTTTAATCCAAACCAATATGATAATACAGTGGAATCATGCTTTTTCGGCCTGAGGCTAGAAAACAAAATGAACTAAGAAATATTAAAAAAAAAATTTAAAAAAGAGTTTAATTGTCCCTCCTGACAAGGGAAAGGAAGCCTCATTCTAACTTTTGATGTCCAGTTTATGTCATAGGATCTCTTATTCCTTTCTGTACAAGACCCCTGAAACTGGAGTTTATTCAAACAGACAGAGCTTTTATCTGAACTCTTTTATTTATCTCAAATATTGCAACCTCCTACCTTGACAAATGCAGCCTTGCCCCACTGATCTCCACCCTGAATGATCCACCAAGAGAATTTTTCTGACTCATCTGCCCATGCTGCTTCACCTTTGCATTGTTTATGCTAGACACTCTTCTTACCTCCAGTGCATCAAACCTAAACTACTCACTCCAACTGCTTAAGGACACTTTGTTTGCCTCTCAGCTTTGATTCATTGAAGAATATCTGCTGCCACTCACCAGCAGGTACATTCCTTTACACTATGCCTACAAAACCAGAGTGTGGGCTACTGATGTGCCTAATTCTAGCTTGCTGTGCTGACCAGTACTGTCTTCTTTCTTGGTATATAGAATCATAGAACTATTAAGGTTGGAAGAGACCTCTAAGCCATCTCACCTTTCAAGCATTTTGAGGCAGGGGTTTTCTCTCTATTGTATATTATACTGGTTTTGGGTCCTGTTCCGTGTTAAAACTCCTGAGCACTACCACCACAGAAAAACATATTTAATAGCAACATTTAACCATTTAGTAACTGAGAACTTCCAGAATACAAAGTAATGCAGTAATGTAATAATAGGCAGTGTTCTATTCTTTACTGGAGACCAGTGCAGAATGCACTATACCTATACCATCACTCTAACCCAGAGTGAGCATAAGCAGCTTTATGCAGTGATGCTTGTAAACCTTTTCAAATCCTTGCAGAGGGTTCTGTAAGAGCACAAAATTCTTGGTGCTTTTTAAGAACAGATAGCAGTAGGAAGTTATTAATTTTATGCCTTTCATTTTCTGTCTAGAAATACCCATCCATTCAGAGTGCAAGGCCAGGCAGAATGTACTGGGTCTCCCTGAGAAAGGCATACACCTGACAAGCCATACAGAGTCAAACTTTGCACAGCTGTTGTTTCTGTTCAGCAAATCCTAATTTTCCAAAATGCATAAATACAGTACTTTAAAAATCATGATAGTGGCTACAAATCCATAATGAGATTTGGATGTTAAATTGTTATCTAAATGTATATTTAGTGCTTATCTTCTAAAGCTTGAAGTCTGTCTGTTGCATCTGATACTTTTTCCTCAGAGGATTTTTCTTAAACATTAATAGAAAAAAAAATACAAAAAAATCTTTTGCATTGATAAAGAAACACATGTTTTTGTGATGAGACCAAAGCTAGCGGGCACTAAAGCATTGAATGTTTTAATTGCAGCAAAATCCTTTGTTCTTAAATTTACTTATCTTGCCAGGAGATGAAAATAACCTTGTATTGCTTTAACACCTTACCCTTTTTTGATACTCTGAAGCTTATATAATTGACTCCACTACTTTGAATAAAAAAAAAAAAAAAGCAAACCGTGCAACAAAGCTACAAAAAGCAGAAGCTGAAGTTACAAAGTTCTTAAGACTGAGCACTCATGCTCATCTTTACTTCTTAACTTACATTTAAGTTTTAAACTTACATCATATTTCTGAGATGTTTGAACTCTGGGATTACAGTGTGAGTTAAGATTCAGGGTCTAAGGCTGAAAATTATTTCTCCTGGAAACACATTTACCTCAGAGTGTAATTTCTCCTAGGATGGAACTTCTTGTTGAGCTTCTTTCTTTTGCTGTGCTAAATTGGAACTTGAGCAATTCTGTGATGATGATATCGAGATGAAGCTTTACTTAATCTAGTTAGGGTAGATTAAATTTGAAAGGAGAGAGGTGTAGGATGCTGTACCAACTAATTTGCTCAAGGTACTGAGCAGATAAATGGAGCACCTGTTAAAAATGTGTGCGTGTAATCTTTGAATGGATATGCATACTATTCATGGACATGCTGTTGTATCCTCCCCAGGCTCAGGTAAAGCAGTGTCATGGTTTAGGAATGGTATTCCACAATTTAGTACTCCCAGTAAAAAGATCAGTAAAAAACTCTTCTCTCCACAGCTCTCCAATGGGAGGCACAGAAGGCAGGGATCATGGGTTGAGATAAGAACAATTTACTGGAAACAGCCATGAGATAAGAAAAAGAACAGTAACAGCAACAATATTAATAACAAAAGTATACAAAAGGGAGGGTGATTCACCTGAAAAAATGCTCACTGAACTCTGGGTGACAATGAACAAGGGGCAGATGGCTTCCCCTTCCCTGTCGACTGGAAGCCTTGCTTTTCTTATCAGAAGCAAGAGAGTCCCTTGTCCTCAGCAATGATGTGGAGTGTTATCAAATAACATTAGGGTCTGGACACACCCCCTTAGCCACTGCAAAGAATTAACATTGTCCTTGGCGGAAACTAGGACATTCAGCATGCTGTGTTAGGAATAAGGTGAGGAAACCACAGTCTTTGCTCACTGTGTGGAGTAGAATTGTCACTACGCATACCTGTCTGCATTAAAACATTTCTACTCATCAGTGCCTATGTCAGAGAATATTTTGGAAAGTCTTAATGGATATAAGATTGGAGTGTTGGAGCCTGTACCTGCAGGCAAGGTGACAGAAAGGTGAAGTATGTGGGCTTGTGGAAATGCTGAATGCTTGAGATGGAGAAGGTGTGGACATCACAGGTGTGCGGTGTGAGGATACCCTGCAAACAAGTTACAGAGTGTGCCAGTGCCTGCCTGTTATCCAGCAGACAAAACACAGTTCTGCCCTAGGTGGCTTCAGGCTCCATCAGGCATGTACAGGTTAGGCAGAAAGCCAGAGGAAGACCACAGCTCCTGACAAACAAGAGTCATTCATATTTACGACAAAGGCAGCCAATATGTAGCCACACTCCCCTATAACTGAGGAAAAAAATTTATCCCATGTTAGGAGATACGATAGAGAAGTTTCTCATGAAGAGACATCATATAGATCCCTTCCAGAGGAATCTGGATAGACTGAAACATTGGAGAAAGATCAGTGTGATGGAATTTAACAAATCCAAATGCTAGGTTCTGCATCTGGGATGGTGTAACACCAGACACAGGTGTAAATTGGGAGAGAAGGGTCTGGAGAGCAGCCCCGCAGACAGGGATCTGGGGGTGCCTGTCAGCAGCAGCCTGCTAGAAGCCAGGAGTGTGCCCTGGCAGCCTGGAGGGCAAACTCCATCCTGGGGGGCATCAAACACAGCTCAGCCAGCTGAGCACAAGAGGTGATTATCCTGCTGAGTCCAGCCTTGGTGGGGCCTCACCTCCAGTGCTGTGTGCAGTTCTGGGCCCCACAGTTTGGATCTGAAGGTCCTTGAATGCATCCAGAGAAGAGCAACAAAGCTGGTGAAAGGGTTGGAAAGGATGTCCTGTGAGGAGCCACAAGGATTTTGAGCTTGTCTAGTTTGGAGAAAAGGAGGCTGAGGGGTGACCTCATTGCTCTCCACAGTTTCCTGGGGAGGGTAAGAGGAGAGGATGGCAATCTCTTCTCCCTGGGATCCAGTGATGAGTAGAAATGGTTCAAAGCTGTGCTGGGGTAAGTTCACACTGGATATTAGGAGGCATTTCTTTATGAAGAGGTGGTCAAGTGCTGGAACTGCTTCCTAGAGAGGTAGGTGATGCCCCAGGCTTGTCATGGTTTAGGGGCATTTGGACAATGCCCTTCATTATATGCTTTAACTTTTGGTCAGCCCAGAAGTGGTATGAGAGTTGCACTAGAGGAGCATTGTAGGTCTCTTCCAAATGAAATAGTCTAATCTATTCTATCAAACTTATAAATCATAGAATAACATAATCATAGAAGACACATAGCATTGCATATCTACAACTCTTGTGTCTACAACTGCCATTAACTGCAAGCATTTCTTGAAATGAATACTCTGTGTAACACAGCCTTCAGTAATTTATCAGAAATAGAAATAAAGGCTAGCAGTCATTTTAGTTCCATTTCAGTTTTAGTCTTTTATTTACATTCCTCTCTTTCCCTGTTTGCAGATATAAGTGCACATATGCAGATACTCAACCCCTACATCTATATGGAATTGTTTTCCCACTCCCATCTAATCTACAGCATCGCACCTCTAAATGGCAAGAGTAAGACACCATCTCAATCAAACCACATCTTTTATCTCCATTTCCAGAGAGATTGTGTTGGCACTATTGAAGGTGTTAGACCCCAGATGTTTCTCATGTCATATTCTCTTTCCTTACAATAGCCTCACTTCTAATCGCACAGACACCTTTTTTTGCACGCACACAAGACTTGCAGAGACACTCTACTTCCCTAGACTAAGTGTTAGTGAAGTCATATTCCCTCATTTCCCATATGATGGGTTTAAGGATTTGTCAGAGGATAAAATATTTTGCAAACAATTCATTCAGTGCCATTGAGCACATCAAATCATGGCCCAGGCCACTGAAATAATCTGTTATGACACTTTTGACAGCAAACCCCAAATTTGAAACACATTTGTGTCTGCACAATTTGCCCTAGACAATCACCTAATGATTGAGCTGTACAAGGAATCTTGTCTTGTACTGCTGCTTTCATGTTATATTACCTAAAGTGTTCAATTATTAGTTTACCAGATCAGATTTCTCTTACTTTCATTATTTATAAAAGGCTCAAACTACAAGGGAAAAAAACCCAATATAAAATTTGAGGAATTCAAGGCCTGAACCTGAAAGAGTACAAAGCAGCACCTAATCTGAGGCTGTCTCATCTTGACGTCCCTTTGGACTCATCCGCAAAGTACTCTAGGAGACAGACAGAGAGATGCTGGCAGATTTCATTGTTCCTTTGATGTTCTACATTAAAGTAAATCATGGCAAATGGTCCAGTGGCAGTGGGACTGCAGCCCATGACACTGTAGGCAGGATTTTTCTTGCTAGCACAGGGAAGGGCAACACATAGCAGGTTAATACAGTGGAATGCTGCCTCAGTATCAGTCCAGCAAGGAGAGCAGCAGGTGCAGTACAAACACATACCTCCTGTCTCAGGGACTGATTGTCTCATAATATGGTACAAAGAAAAAGAATCACAGGAGCATTTGGAGCACTTCTTTTACCAAGCTGTGCTGCGCCTGAGAGCAGCAAAAAGCATTTCCTGTTTTGAAACAGGACACCAAGAAGCAGGCGTGCCTGCCGTTGTATGGATAACCAGATCCCCTTGCCAGTCATGGGGATCTTGGCTCGCTTTCCTCACACTGGACAAGAGTGACATCTGAAAGCTGGTGAGCAAAGCTATTGCACAACCGAACATGCAGCTTTCACCCACTGCCAAGGCCAACACAGCCTGAAAACACTTGTGTCCTTGTGACTCCAGGCTCCAATTACACACCCATCTGAGCTCAGGAACAGGAGGAGAGGAAGTGTGAAGCAAATGGACAAGTTATAGGTCACCTGCAAGTATTTAATGAACTGCATGTCTCATATAAACAAGAGTCTAATGCTGAGAAATAATTTCTGCCCTCTGCTTTTGCTCTGCCATCCTACATGGTGATGCTCTGATGTTATGGATCAGCGCTGAAAGCAAAATCCTTTCCATAAAGTCAGGTATGTCATCAGGAAAACAAGACAAACACAATTTTAAAGCACATTCTTGCACAGCAGTTTCTTAGTGTCAGTGGCTGAAGTTCCCCTGGTATTTCTCCCTGAGCTGTCATAGACCCTATGCATGCTTCCTAGATGCACAGATGCTCCTGCTTCTCTGTCGCCCACACAAACTGAATCAAGCCTATCCCAGTGCTGTTTTTCGTTGTTTTCCTTCAGTAGAATAAGGAAAACTTGGGCAGAAACCCTTGGACTTCATGAAAATTAGGAATAGTCATCTTCCTTTAGGCCAACAGGAGGATCATTTTTCTGAGGCCAACCAAGCATGCAGCAGGTACCATCAGGCACTGCTCTGATACCAGCAGAGAGCTCGTCTGTTGGCACTGCGAAACTGGTCTTCACAGGAAAGGGTGTCTATAGTGGGGAAAGGTAGTCACCCGGTGTTTATATGAGAAATTAAAAGCACAAAATCTTCACATTAACATTATTTCAGTATTATTTTGCCCATTACCTTCTAAAGATTCCTTTCTGGCTCTAGCATCTTGCTAGTTAGCACACCTTCACCTTGTCTGCATTAAAATATAAAGTAAATTTGCTGTTGAATACTAACCCTAAAAGAATGGAGATAACACCTCTTTAGCCAAACTTCTCTTTAGTTAAGAATATCAGATGCTAAGCTGTTGTAACTTAAAACCAATACCTGTTATTTGATAAGAATGAAACTAAATCCACTAACCTAAGTCTGATCAATTATTTTTCAATATGAATTAACAAAAAGCAAACTTTGAGCACTCTGAACAGCGTTTAGATATCAACAATTGCTCTTAGCATAATGGTTTTATAAAATAGGTATTTTCGCAAAGTAAGGCAAAATCTTGAATGACTTCTGAGAGATATGAACTCCCATATATATATATATGTATATAAACACATACATACACACTCTTCATTAGTTCTAGCAAGCCTGTTCAAATAAACCCCATCTTCAAGGATCACATTTTCATTATCCATGTCAAAACACCAGAAAAGAGTGAGAAGGGTGACAGGGTGTTAGAAACAAGGTTTTGTGTTTTCAACATAAAATACTTTAAGTTGTATTTTGGATGTTGCCAGATCTACTCTGAGACTTTAGCCAAGGTATCTGATACTCCAGTTTGTCACTGTGCATGAGTTTTCCCATCTTCAAAAGAGAAATAATACATCCCTAGCTTATGCGGTTTCTTTCTCATTCCATAGGGGAAAGCTTTGAGGTCCAAAGCAAATTCAAACTGAAAGACTGAAAAATATTTTCAATGAAAGTAAAGACCGTCAAAGTCTAAAGAGACACTCTTTTTCCCTTAAAAACAATCAAGCAAAAACAAAGTGAGAGGGAGGATTTCTGTGCGGAATAAACCCCACTAAATCTTACTCTATCTTGGATGTCCTAAAGCTCTCCTCAAAAGTCTGGTTATTGGGTCCTTGGCAGAAACCTTTTGCCTCTCTTGCATCTTCATGGCTTTCTGAAAAAAATGGCCTTGCAAGCTAGAATTCCTGTTCATAGCTGAAGTGTTAGTACATTCACTTGGAATCACCACGAAGCAGGTGGGGTTTAGTTTGGGTGTCAGTTCAGATCCATAGCTATGCAGTTGTCTGCCAACTCGGCAATCACAAGTTTTTTCTTTACTCTCTTCCTTCTTCTCTAGGTAACAGCAGAATCAGTCAACTATCCTGGCAAGGGAGGAAGGGACAAGTCTGTCGGCCACTGAGTCACTGAAAGATGTTAGGCAAAGACCAGAAAGTCTTTTCACATATGCCATATCACTGCCATCATTTAGTCATAGTATTATGCCCTCTAACAACACCAAGCTGTGACCCGTGGAAGGATCAGACTTCTACCCTTAGACTTAATTGTACTATAAAGCCATTGGAAGGGTAAATGTCTATGCAAATAATTATGGCCAGATATTCAGGTGTATATAGTGACCTGATACACTTTTCATGTAACATTAGGAATCTGAACTTGTGACTAAATAACAAAATGTGTTAGACATCACCCAGAGAACTGATGATCATCTGCACTCCTTCTGAAGCAATGAGAAAGGCCTGTCCTCAGGCCTTAGGAAAAGTCAACTCTCAAAAATAAGTACCAGTTATTTCTGCAATAGCACATGGCCAGTGCAAGTACTAAAAATGCAAAATAACAACAATAAAAAATAATCTTTAGTTATGCCTGTTCATTGCAGAATAACATCATCTTACACAAAGAAACCAAGAAAGCAAATGGCTTAACAAAAGACGTCATTTATGGATAGGAATGCTAAATAGGACAGTTTGCATTGATTAAATTTTAGTAGGAATGTATTCAGTAATTGAAAGTCACAAAAGATTTATTTTACTAATTGTTATGCATTTGGTTTTTTCTGTTTCATGGACTTTTAATTACTCATGCATGGTTTCAATTGGCACATGTCAGTATTTTGAATCTCTGTTGGTCATTCAGCTGGCAAGCAAAGATCTTCAAATGCTGCAATTGTTCTTTCTTTGGCCATTTAGTGACAGCAGATGAAATGAATGTCCTAGGATTCCAATGTCCAAATGAGGGAGCCAAGACATCTTCAACAGTCTTTATTTGGCTGTTGAAGTTAACAGTAAACATGTAATATACTGGATTAGCACTTCAGCAAATTACTTAATTATTAATTGAGGTACTGGAAATTAAGGTTCATCTGTATTATGCTCCTAGACATATTGCTTGAGACAAAGACTTGGGTTTTACACATATCTAAGATGCATGATAAATTTGAGGGTAAGCAGGCCTGTTGTAGCTGTGTTACACAGGTTAGAAAGACTGAATTTATATCTCATGGCCAAACCCAAAGCTAAGTATACCTTTCCCATCATTAAAAAGGTATCCTAAAAAGAAAAGACCAGATTTTCCTCAGATCAGATGTTTCTCATTCTTGTCTCCTAATTGTCAATTTAAAGATGCAGTAATTTTTACTTTTCTTCTGAGAAGAATTATGGGTAGTTAATACACGTGTAGAATATTTGCCTAAATAAGGAGGGAGAAAAAGGAAAAATAGGCATACAACAGCTAGGCAGAATAAACTCAGTTCTGATGAGCACCAAATTTGCAAAGATGGCCAGTACAGTAGTTCAGGTATCCGCCCACTACAGTTGGCACTATTTACAGATAATAGATGGTTTAAAACCCAGGTTTATACATTCGGTATTCTGGAATATATAGTAAATTTGACTACTAGTAAAGTGAATACTGTGGTAAAAGACACAATAAAAGCATTGCCTAGAAAGCCTTATCCTCCTACCAGGATTTCATCACATCTTTTGAAATACAGGAATTCCTGATGCACATTTCACTTTCTGTCTATCAAGTATCTGTTTTCCCTTAATACATTCCATATTCCTACTTTGGCCTTATAGAAGATAATACAAAACCCTACATATATTTGGCCATTTGTGAAAATCTCATTCTTACAGAGCTTTTCCTACTTCTGGGAGACAAGGACTGGTATTTATAATAAATTAGGAAAATGCATTGTTGATATACTAAAGGTCTATCTATAAAGGTATACTAAAAAAGTCTTCTAAGGACTTTTGCTAGCTTAGCCAAGCAATGTTTCACCTCCAGAAATTACATACATATATACAATTTTACTTACATTAATAAGGTCTCCACACATGACCAGCAAAAACTTGTTACTTCATTTTAGTAAGACATTTGTGGAACAGAATATACTTTTGGGCTTAGAACATATCAGCTTCAGAAACAGGCATCAATGCTCTCCTCTTCTTCCTCCAATTAAAAAATCCAAACACAAAGGCAGAGAGCCCTAGGGAAGGTGTGGCAAAACCAAGTGATGTTGTTTGTCCCAAAGTCACACTCAAATAAGAGACAGAAAGAGAAATCCTACAGAAAGAGAAATCCTATCAGGCGAGATTACAGCTGGT
Organism: Rhagologus leucostigma; assembly: GCA_013397725.1. Taxonomy (NCBI): domain Eukaryota; kingdom Metazoa; phylum Chordata; class Aves; order Passeriformes; genus Rhagologus; species Rhagologus leucostigma. The sequence continues at coordinate 12,614 of VZTD01001604.1, forward strand.
GCTGACCAAAGAGAGTGAATCATTCAATCATTAAAACTTTGACACTTAAAAAGTTGTTTCTTAGCAAGTTCCGAAATAGAACTATTTGCATAACCACAGTAGTTCACAAATTACAGCAGTCTGTGATATACTTATTTCCACAAAGTGAAATTTCTGAGGAAAGAGTGCATGTGCTGTATCCCTATGACAAGAACAAAGGGTCAAATCAGTGGCATCAACTGTCCATCTCTCAGCAAAACCAGCAGTTATTATAAATCCCTTTTTATTCTTAAATTGAGTCTGGAATCCCACATCCAAGTTAAAAATAACTAGGGCTGACCCAATATGCTGTTAAAAGTTAGTGTTTATCTATATGAATATGTATTACAGTACGGATAAAGGGACGTGTCAGTCTTATTGACACATTATCAAGAATTTATTGATGATTATCAAATATTCTGATTAAAGAAGACAAAGAATGCTATTAGACCACACAGAAGCATAATACTTTAAGAGTGCTGGCCACTTACGGGTATACCAAGGTTCCCAGACTAGCAGCCAAGAAGACAAGAAATCAGCCCCTTTTTCTCTTCTAAGAGGAAACAAAAAAATCCATTATTATAAGATGTTAAAATTCCTGACAAACTGTGTTTTTATAGGGAATGAAGATTAGAAAATTGGAGCATCCTCTGAAATACCTCCCAGTACAAGATAAGAAGACAAGACAGAAGTTAAGCAGTCCTCATTGAAAAGATTAAACTACATCAAAACTTAATAAGAATTTAGCTATTTTTAAAAGTATTTTTTCATTATAGCCAAATAAAGAGATTGCAGTACTAATGAAAAATTAATTTTGACATTTAAGATTTTGAAAGAAACATTTATTTTTTTGATGACTAACCTAAGAGACCTGTTTTATGATGACTTTATTAATGACGATAAAAAATACTTCCTTTATAAGAAAACCAGGTGAACAAACTCAAGAGGAGACCATACACATGTTGCACTTCTGAAAATTTTTATGTATTTGCTTTAATTCTGCTCACTGCAGTTATTCCACACAATTAAAATAACTGCTCCAGTTGAGACTGGATGCTATTTTCTCTAGTTAAAATAATGAAACAAAGAAGGCCATAGAAGTTTCATTGGAGCAGGATGAGCCATTGGCTCACAAATTCATGCTATCAAATAGTTAATTTACAAGAAGACAACCCTGTGTACGCCACTATAGATGTAGAGATGTTGTTAACATAGAGACAAGCAGTTTTACCATTATGACGCTGGAAACATCAGTCCAGATGAAGCTGAGTTTAAGCCATCTCAGTTTGCTACAGTTTCCACTATGCAGCAGTTAACACTTGCCCTTCTTCCATAGGTTATGCTTCCTGCTTAGCTTATCCTAGTTCTTCTGCTGTGTATTGCAAAGCACAGTTCTGAATTTTTAAAGAATTAGAAGTTTTAACTGACAGATTTCCTTCAAGGTTCTTTTATTCTCCACAAAATGAACTAAATGTAGTCCTTTTAATAAGTGTTAATGAATTAACATTCTGCCAATGATGTCAGTATGTAATTTTTAAAGTGTGTGATATCTTCAAACTATTTACACATTGCTAAAGCCCAAAACCATATAATTTAGTTCATTATACAAGCATACTGTGATAATGTATGCAAAATTTCAGAAATAAATCAGACCATAAGGGTCCATAACAACTCTTTTCTATATAGAATTTGGTATATCAGAGAGCAGAACAATTCACAGTAAAGGATTAAAAGACTGTTAGTACAAATACCTAAGTTTTATTGCAGATTCTTTCCTAAAGCTGAATGCATGTTATTCATGCCTACCTGCCCAAGATGAAACATTTTCTTGCCTGTAAAAGTAGTCCAAAATGTAAATATTGTTTTATATGTTTTTTTAGTGATACCCTATTAATCATAAGGAATATTTCATCCAGTGTAAACAGCTCTATCGACTGAAATGCTATTAGTATAATTGCAGATTTCAAAAAGGTTCCTGTCTTTAAGCACATGATTATGGTAAATGCTATGGGAAATGCACAGTGCGTCCTCTTTTACACATGTACATTAAGGGCTGGTCAAAAAAACCTCAAAAAATAATTTCTGAAAAACTATTTAATTTCAAAGGATCTAAAATTTTTGCAGTCTCATCTGTTGTTGCTTTTATTTTATATCTTTTAAATCTATACATGTGTTTATGAATGTTATAAAATATGTTTATAGACTTTGACATATTGAAAATGTACTTTATGGCAAATTAATTTAAAAAATTATTTTAATTTTAAAAGAATTTCAGAAATTAATATTTGAAATATGGACAAATTAGAATTTTACCTTCATTAAAAAAAATGGAAAAGGAGACTATTAATCTATACCGCCTCCTTTTGTTATACTTTTTTCAATAGGTCCATATATTATTTAATGGGTTTTGTAGAGATACACTTACATGAGTTCTATATCACGTTACAGCTGATGAATGCCCAACACACAGGTATGTTATGAAAGGTCATCAGTTACAAGGGAAACTACATAATGTATGCCTACTGAATATATTTGCAAGTTCTCTCCACTGAGACTCTGTAGCTACTTTGGCAACAGCAAGCAGAGAAACTTTGAACATGAATGACCCAGGAACATTGTTTAACTTTAGGGAGTTACTGGGAGGTCTCTTGACTTCGAGGTCACATTCAGCACAGGCAGGGTTAGGTCCAGTGGGCATTTGGGCTCCTCACAAGAAGAGCAAATGAAAATGAACCCCAAAGTACTCTAATACTACATCCTAAAAAGACTACTAGAGAAATGCCCAAAGATTTCCATAGTTCTTTCAAAAATTTCCCAACTCCTAAATTTTTCATGTTTTCTTAATATAGAAAGACCCAAGGAACCATTCTGCATATAGATGAGAATGAGGATGAAATGACCATGACTTCTGCTGTCTTGCTGTAATTCTGTTCCGCAGCAATTTTTTTGTGCTCTGATTATGAGAATGCTTTGTAGCTTGTTCCTGACATTAGGGATGTGCTCTCTTTTGCTGTCCAACTTTATTAAGAACAAAAAGCAATTGCCTCCACTCTCCCCCCTGCTAGTTGCCACTGCTTGCACTCATACAAACATATTCCAGTCTGACCTACTGTTTCAAGGAACTCTTGAAGCATAAAAGGGTAGCCTTAGGGAGCTACAGTCACTCTTATTCTAGTTGGGAAGGATTTCCACATGCCAAGAAGCATAAAAATATGCAAGTAAACATATGCTTCATCATTCATTAGAAGATCATGGCTGTACACAATATTTAAAACTGAAATTTTATTCTGAAAAAAACCTCTATATTCTGGAGAATTTTGGATGAGATTAAGTATTGTATAAATTTCTCTTGATTGTTTCAGTCAACATGCTTGTGCAACACTCCAGAGCCCAAATCAGGTCAAACTGGGCTGAGCACGTGGGGAGAAAGTGAGGTTAAAAGCAAAGCCACCCTGACTGCCCATGCTCATCTTACCTGTGAAATCCAGCAGCCCAGGAGGGTGCAATGCAAGTTGCTCTTTTTCCAGCCTCTGTAGGCATCAATCCCATTAGGACTGTGAAAGTCTGCTTCATTATCCAGACATCTATTTCATTATGAATATCTGTCTAGACGTAGTAGAGATCAGAGTACAGCATCACTCATGGTCCAACACACAGTGCAACGGCCACAAGCAAAAAGCTGCACAACGGCCTGAACTAACCTCTGTTAGCTCCCGCCTGCAGAGAAAACCAAGGAGCAGCAGAGCAGCTGAGGACTCCTCACTGCTGGCTTGAAGAAGCTTCCTCCCAAAGGCTGAAATGAAGACTTGACAGTATGCCTTTGCATACTCTTGCATTCAGTGAGAGCAGGAATTTAAGATGTTTTCTCCCTGTAACAACTGATTTGTTTTCAAAGAAGAAAAAATTAAAGTCTAATTAAAGAAGAAAGCAGATTCTGTTGCCATAATATGTCAGTTCCCTATGGATTTCTAAAGGATAAAAAGGAAGAAACATGGGTTAATAGCTTAGCATGTGCCTGAAAGCATTAACACCTTCTCAGAGTAATATCTGTCAACAGCAGTAACATTGTTAGTGGCAGTGTACACAGTGTGGCTGTAGGAACAGTTGTGCATTTTATCACCTTCATTCTCCCCAGAAGCCCCATCCAACAGTTTGTGTTAGTTCTTTGTTTTACCACACAGGCTTCTTAAAAATTGTGTGTTGAAAAAAAATCTTGTGATAGTCTGGCAGCCTTTTTTAATCTCTTCCTTCATTACCTTGTGGATATAATTGAATCAAGTAATGATGTATTTACTTTTTTCCCCTGCAAATTTTAGAAGCAAATTGTCATTTTTCCAAGTCTACTCTTAAAGTTATATCTAAACACTTCCAGAAATGCCTAGCCATGGATAGGCACTAATTTATTGCACAGTTTTAAAAAATATAAATTAATTCTCCCTTTGTTAACTTCTATTACCAATTTAATTAACTTTTAAAAATTAATGTATTTGGTGTTATATTTTGGTGTGTATTTGTTAATGAATGTGACACTTTACATAGTAAGTAAAGGCCATCTAAAAGTATTTTCTTGGTAACTGAGATTGTCTAGAGTGGAAAAACAAACACTAAAACACTTTCAGAAAATAACAATGATGATGCTGAGAGCAAAAAGACTAATTTTGCATGAATCTGTAGGGGCAGTGTCTTACATGATCTAATTCTCTACCTAAAAGTGAACAGCATCTAGAAAGTATGTTCCCTCTTCTGCTTCAGGTTCCCCTTAGGAACTGGAAAAGTTGAGCTTTTTTGGGACTAATCTTTTTATAACATAATTTGGTAAAACTTAAATAAAAATTTAAGCCCCCAAAGAGAAAATTAAATTAGGACACTTGGACTCTCAATTTTACTCTTTCAGTCCTGGATTCAGTGGTATCTTTTGGCAGGGATGCATTATACAGCTATTATTCTTGTTAAGTGTACAATTTAAAAGAACATATATTTTGTCTTCATAAGAAAAATATGTGAATCATTGAGAAATAAATATTGCAACAAAAAATTCTTGGTTTCAAATTTGTCCTTTTCCTTCCCCCCTTATTTTTTTGACATCTCTATTACTGAAAATTAGCAGGTGCAAGTACCATTCTTCACAATCCTTAGTGCCTGCCTTACAGGTGAAAAATCCACTTGTTCTGCCACAACATAGCATTGTCCACTGAAGATCCTTTATTCTTCCTTCTGACAGCTGCCAGTGTTCACAAACACACAACAGAACTTGAACCTATCACAATTTGCCCAGTAAATATTCTTAAATTCTCAATTCAGTTTTGAGCACCTAATTGGCTAGACTGCCTAAATGCAATAGTTCAAGAAATTAACCTTAAATTTCTATATGAATGACTGTTTTGAAATCTTTATATAATTGCCAAGTGATTTTGTGTTTGGTGGGATTTTTTTGCTTCTTTGTTTATTTTATTTGTTTGACTGTTTTTAGATTGATTGTCAGTATCTGTACTGTCTTCACTTCACCTATCTATAGTCCAGAATGTGCCCATACGGCCAGTAGCATACATTTAATCATCTGGCTTTCCACTAGTAAACATCCTTTCTTAACAACTCTTAACTTGCTGCACAGCTGTCACCATTGGCTTGAACATGTCATGCTTCCCCCAGAGGGTTGTGTTCCCCCACCTGTCCTTCCTGGCTCTCATTTGTGCAAGAGTGAGCTCCCATAGCATCAGCTTCTGCAGCCTTGCTCCTTCAGCTGAGGAATGTGCTGACCACATGGATTAATAACATCTACCAGTTCCCACTACTTTTAATGTTTTCTTCCATTCTTTACTATTTAAATGTACCCATTTAAAGGAGATGAATAAGGTTACAGAAACTGTGCACCTTTATTCCATCCACTTCTAGATTTCTATCAGCCCTCTGATTTCATCTTCCATTATAGCAGCTGGACTGGAATCAGCACAGCTGTTAACTGGAGTTACTGCTTAAATGTTTACAGCTCTTACAGCTCTGAATAGTTTGAACAATTCTGAGTGGCTTTTTTTCTTTTTACTCCAGGAAACAAAGAAGTTTGGTGTTGCCCAATCTGTAAATCCCCAGATTATCTGATTTAATGGGATCCTCAACTTCATGATAGCAATTATAATGCATTTCCCATGTTGTTTCTAGAAATCTTCATTCCTTGCAATCACTGTGTGCTGTGTAAAGCTGACAGGTACTTGAAATATGATGTGTTAGGTTCAAAATGTGTAGGGCTACATTTAAACCATATTAACAGGATTCTCTCAGTGCATGATTAAACAAATATGTTTCAGTTAGTTGACCATATATGAATAGCACTAGCTAAATTTTACACTAAGAGAATGTTTGACTGTCAAATCAAAATCACATTTTTAAGGGTGCCTGTGCAATATGAATGTGCCTCTGAGTGTCCATTCTTACAGTACAGATGCCTTTCCCCATAGCTTCAACACTGCTTTCTGTACTGCTCCTGACACACGGAGTGCCTTGAGTGGACAGCACTCATAGAAGGAAAGACTACTTTCCAAAAAAAATATTCTTTTGATACTCCTCTCATGCAGTATATAATGTTATGTGTTATTGATTTACCACAACCCAAAGCCTACAATGAATACAGAATTATTAATTTCCTTATGGGATTTTGTATGGTGATTTCACTACAGCATCTGAATTCTTTGAAAACGTTAATGAACTGATCCTCCCATCACCCTTTTGAAGTTAGAGGATATTTTTATCACTATTTTACACAAGGGGAATGAAATATTTAAGATAAAAGCCAAAATGTTCAGAGTATCAGCTAATTTTGTTTGCCAATTTTGAAAGTCTAAGGTTCTGAGTTTTCCAAAAGCTAAGGGGTTTTTTCAGCCTTCTTATATGTTCAGAGCAAAGAGTCTGATTCCACCAGTTGCTGCTGTGAATGCAAATTGTTGCACATGGTCAACATTATTTGATATCAAGCTTCAGTTGTCTCAAAACAAGCACTCAAAATAGAGGAACTTGAAAAAGTTTGGTGTGAATGGTGAGCCCATTTCCTTAAAGGAACCATCACTCTGGCCAAAAACCAAAAGAGCGTTCTTTCCCTTCCTTTGTGTCTTTCACAAGATTACTTCCATCTTACACAAGAAATGAGATTTTGTATAGAGCACTATCCTCTTCACTGAATGACTCCAGATCATGACTAATGCAATTCCATCAAAAGGGCTGGATATTTAAGAAAAAAATCAATCTTACCTGTTTAAACTGGAGACTAGGTAAGATGCCTGTGTGCAAAGGGGGAGAGTTAGAGAGACGCAAATTATCGTGCATGAACATTCTGATCACCTCTAAAAAGTCTTCGACCAGGGACTGAGGAATGGGAATTAATTCATTAGGAAAATATTCTATATTTTCAATATATTTTATCATATTCAGTATATATTTCTGTGAGTTTCCACAGCACCTTTAATTTCTGGATGTATGAATTGTGTGAAGGCAATACAGCTTTTAGAATTTTCCAGTGGAACCTTCAGTGCTTAAAAATTTCTTAATCTTCAACGTTTCCATGAGTCTCAAATGAAATATCCTAAAGCAATCACAAAATTAATCCCCCTGTATCCTTCAGAATGTTCAACATATATTTTCTCTTCTATGTGAACAAGAACAGAAGAGTGTCACAGAATGTTAGGAAGACTAGGAAGTGCACGATTTAAAGGCCAGCTGGAGGGAAGACAAACTGCGAACCAGATGAAAAAGCAAAGCCAGACTGTGCGATAAGATTATGATGCAAGATGAAAATCACTATTTTCAAGTTTTCTAGCTATATTGGAATATATGTGGATTCTGGTTTGGTTTTTTTTTTGTTGTTGTTTGGGGTTTGTTTTAGTTTGTTGTAGCTTTTTTCTATCACTCTCCAAAATGGGAATTCCTAATTTACATGATCTCCTGCTGAGATCAGAAACTAGCACTTGGTGCCCATTATGGTTCCCGGACCTCTTAATCTGAACTAGAGCAGACTCTCATCTAAGACTTCTAGTCTCAGAAAGATGCCCAAAATAGGCTAAAAGGTCAGAAGCTTTAATCTATTTTTCATTAGGGTGCCTTGTTATAAATTCACACTATATATTGAGAGTAAACATAAAATTCACTTGGGAGGAGATATCCAGAGTGCCAAACTTGAAGGTCCTCTAAGACTTACCTGCCAGGTGCGTGTATTGCCAAAAGAATCCAAGCCAGCTTGCCATTCTGAACTGCCTTTTGGAAGAGAGTCTCTTTCACCCTTTTTCACTGTTGACTACACAGGATGTCAGGAAGACCACCCTCTTGGTATTAAGCACTTAAGATATTAAGGAAAAACTCAGAATAGACAAACTAGAGTTAAAAGTCCAGTAAGCCCTGTTTCCTCTCTTTACGAACATCCCATAGCAGATACTAAAGGAAATATCAGAACCAAAGATAAGAATGACACTGAGCATACCCCCCTGCCTCCCTGTTTGTTCACTGCTCTGAGCACCTGTAGAACCAGTCTCTCTGTATTCAATAGCTCCACATAACCATTTCTTCCACAGATTTGTGTAATCAGTTTTGAACTCAACTCTTTTGACATCCATCACATTTTAAATTCCAGACTTTGTCATCAAATATGCTATGCGGGAAGAAATGTCATGTGTTTTGAAACTGCCATTTACCTCTCATACAGTAAGAAACAGTGAATAATTGTTGCCTAGTCCCTTTTTCCATGACTCGTTATTTCATATCCCTTAAACACAACTCCTCAATCACCTACTTTCCAGGGTGAAGTGCTCTAAAACTACCTTACTTGTATTCAGGCTGCTCACTACTTTAATTGTTCGTCTCACCCATCTTTATAGCCTTTGTAATTCAACTAAATTTATTTGAAATGTGCAGGACAACACCAAGATTCAGGCAAGGAATTTACACAATGGTTTGTTATCTATCTATTCTTGTGCTATTTTGACCACAGAGACGATGTTTTCATGGCTTTTTTACAATAACTCCAAGGTCTCTTTCCTGAGTAATAATATCTATTTGAGAACCCATTGCCATGTATGTACATTTTGGGCTGTTTTCCTTCTTGTGCATTATTTTGCATTCATTGACATTGAGTTTCATTTGTTATTTTATTGCCCAGTCCTTCAGCAATTAACATGCTCCTCCACCTTTTCATAGTTAGCTTTTGTTTCAGCTAATCGAATAATTCAATTTTAATAATTTTTGTCAGTTTACCTGAGAACCCCTTTTTGAAATAATTTGTGAATATATTGAAGCCTATAGATCTAGCACACTTACCTGGACTGCACCAGTATTCTTTCCTCTGTTCTAAAAGCTGAATATGTATTCCTACCCTTTGGTTTTCACTCCTAAAACACAAATCAACTCTTACATGGATGTCCCCTGCCTTTTCCCCAAAGCAGCTTTATTTCCTTAATAGTTACCGTGAGCTATCTTCTGGCAGGTTTTGAAAATATAAGTGGACTACACTGTGCAGTTATATCTCAATTATAAGCTCAGAGTCTGCGAAGCAATTTAATAGATTTGTGAGACCTGACTTCCCTCTAATGAAAGACTAGACCATTAGACATGTTTTCTAAGAGATTTCTTATTACATTCTTTATTTCTTGTATAGAATACTAGAGCTTCTAAAAAATCCAACCAACAAACCAAACCAAAAGAACAATATTGCCTATTTACAAGTCACTGATACTAAGAATAAATGGAATTTTGTAATGTCTCAAACAAACAGGATGGAGGAGCCAGGACAGACGCTCCATGAGCTTGTATTATTTTATTCGCCTCATAAACTTGACAGGAGACCTCAGAGATAACACAAGCTCGCATTGTCGGCAAAAACCCGAGATTTCCTGGTTACAGAGCATTTTTAAAGGCTTTTCAGCCAATAGCAGTAGTTCTAGAGGTTACAGACAACTGTTTCAACCAATCTTCTACATTGCACATACACTTGTTAAAACAATACTTGCTTGTTTTATACCTTATATAACAAAGCATAATATTCCATTATTAAGCTTAACTTTATCTTTCTTGCTAAGCATATTTTTTGCAACTTCTAAAAGTTCTCTCAGCTAGGCCTAGAAACATGGTTCTTTGTTCCCGTGTCCTTGTTCTAATGCATAATTGTATATTCTAATTGTATCTTCTTTTAATATTTTCTCAGGCGAAGCTGTTTCCTAAAATCTTTCTGCTTTATTCTTAAAACCTGCTTTTGTTTCTCACCCTTAGAAATCCCTTTACCTTTTTCTATATTTCCTACAACAAGTCACTGATACTAAGAACAACGGAAGCAATAGGTTTCATATCATAGTTATTCAGCTGTTCTAAATTTGACATTTAGTGCTTTTGGCTGGTGAGACAGCTCTATTAGTACTCCTTACAAAAATTGTCTGTAAAATGTCTTCTATTTGATCTTCAGTCTGAGAATTCTTTCCTTTCCTTTGAATCATAGAATGGTTCAAGTTGGAAGAAAGCTTGTAAGGTTCATCTAGCTCAGCCTCAAAGGTTTTCAATGCTCAAAGCAGGGTCAACACTGATTGAGTCCCACAGGCTTTTGTCCAGTTCTTTCTTGATACCTCCAAGGACAGAGATTTGACAGCCACACAGGCAACTTGTTCCAGTGCTTAGTTATCTTTACCATTAGAAACACCTCTGGTTCAATTTAGCACCACTCCTTGATCTTCCACCATGCACTGCAGCAGAGTATTACCCTGTCTTCTCAGCCCGCTCTGATCATGCTGCTGTTGGCAGCCAAGCTAAGATCAAACCCTGCTCTCTCAGCCTTTGTCTTGTACTCCAATCCTGCATCATGATGGCTGCAAACGTTCCTGTCGGTTATTTCCTTCAGCTCCAAATGGCAGTCCTGCCCTTGAGCATGTCAGCTGCATCTCCCACCCCACCCCTCATCTTGGTGACCCCTGCCAACTTGATAATGGTGCATTTAGTATCTCCAGCCTCAAATGACAAATTTACCTATCTCGTGCCAAGAAAAGTTCTGACAAGTCTCATTTAACATATCTCAGGAATTCCTTTCAGATTTCTACCTCCTTAAAGGTCTCTATCATGGCCTTTTTTCTTTGACTACTTTTTTACTGAACCACTATGCACCAGCCCTTAGACAGGTGAATTACTTAATTGCTAACTTTCACTTCTAGCAAATGATTTTAAAATTTTATTTTAAATTATTTTTGGTTTTCCTCATATAAATACAGATTCCATGTTTTTACTTCCAATATTGAAAGACTCAGATTTTGACTTCTAACATTCTCCTTTATTTGTCTTTTTAAGTATTTGTTCCCTTCCCTGCCCTACCCCACAAAGTTTGATTTGGTAGATACTTTGGATGAACAGCTTCAGCATTTATCTGCCCCTTACAGATTATTTTTAAACATTTTTAGTTTCCCCTCCCCTTCCCAAGTTAAATACTCTAGTGGTTTTTCTGGGCTTCCTTGCCCCCCTACCCTGGCTTACAAAAGCTGCTGAATGTGAGCATATTAAGAGAATGATGTATAAACCTTGAGGCATCACCTGTGTGCTGCTCAGGCACTGTTTCTGGAAGTGTAGTCTGCATCATAGTGTCAGGAGGGACTATTGGATCTACACATGATTAAGCCTCTAATTACAATGGTGTTTTCTCATTTTTAAAGACTGTTTTCCCTTATGTCACCGTCTTGATGCAGTTTGGGATGAACAACAGGAATTTAGCTACTCAATTTCAATACAAATATGTTTCATATTAATCATACAGTTAACTCATTCACTGGTTTCCCAGTCTCCTTCAGAATACAGAACTGCTATTATATCTAAAGTTAGTCTAGCTGAATACCTTTTCTTTTTGGAGACATCGTTAAGTAAATGAACCAACTGCTTCACTGAAATTCAAGGTACAGTAGCTTCTATGTGGATTTGCTAGCTAGCGGTGAAAACAGCATTTTCATCATCTTACTGTAATACTTTGTGAAATAGAACTACAAATATTCAGTTACGAATAATGCCAGCAGGGTAGCAGACTAAAATTCAAACACAAAATGAAAATTGTTTTAGTTGAACTCTTTTAAAGCATGATTTATTCTACTGTTAGATTCAATCACTCGCTTGTAGATCTTAGATGTACAATAGTCATGCTACATAAAACCTTTAGACCTAATGCATATAGCACAATTAAATTTCAAACAACAAGGAAATCAAGAATAATTTTTCCAAGAGCACTACATAGTAGAAAAATTAAATAGGCCATTTACCATTACATCTATTCTCTATTAAGTCAGCTCTTAGAATTTCCTGCAGGGAACACTACATATTTTACACCTCCAGTGGATGAATTTTCTAAGAATGCTTACTTTCTCTAGTTGTTAAAACTAACTTCCTCATGCCTGTTTACAGACTCACATTTTCAAAAATCCAATCAAAGTGAAAGAAAACTAATGAGAAGTCTAAATGATTTTCATGGTGGACCACTTTGCTAACATAAATCTATTTTTTGCATTATGTTGTCAGGCTTCCAAATAGTACCTGCTGTCTTCTGCAGCCAAAGTATCCAAAATTAAAAGTACAAGACACTCACTTGCCTCAGCAGAGGATATCCCAAAACATTTGTTCCAATGAGCAGATGCCTCATTACCTTCAGACTGTTATGGAAACTTCTCCCACCACCATGAATGACCTTTTCTAATAATCCAATCAAATTATTGTGCTTTGTTAGTTTTACGGGACAGCAGATATAATTATTTTGTTTGTCATCTTAATCACAGAATATTCTGAGTTGGAAGCAACCCAGAGTGATTACCAAAGTCCAACTCCTGGCCCTGCACAGTGCAGCCTCAAGAATCACACCATTTCATATAACCTGTTGTCAGACAACAAAAAGATTGATGCCTCGAGATATTTTGGGATGCATGTGGGGGCGTAGCGGGCAGGTCAGGCCTTGCCATGGTGAGGCAGTGAACTGCCCCACAGCCCCCATCCCTGGAGCCTCTATCCCAGTCTGGCAGTGGTGCCAATCACAGGCACACCGCAGGCAATGCTTCACTCTGCCCTAACTTGGCTCCTGAGTGGCCAAATGAGCAGAAGTGCCACCTGGGGGAAAGGCCCAGGGGCATTTAAGGCCAAACACGAGGCAAAGCTTTCATCTTGACCCTACCTTCATCTTGGAGTTTCTATCTGAACACTGCTGGAACCCAGAAGTGGGTAGTTATATGTGTCCTTTTCTATCTTTCTTCTTCTAATTCCCTCGTCTTGGAATTTCTTGAGTAACTTAAAATTGAATGGGCTTAAAGTTTGCTAAGTTGACTAGGCCAAGTTAATGCTCTGAGAAGTGTTTTATGTTGATTGTGCTAAACCTTTTGCCAAAGTTCCTTGATTGTGCCAGTAAACTTTTGTGTTGTTCTGGCCTCTTGAGAATATCGTGTTGGTATTTCTCCCATGCGTCAAACTCAGAGTGCATGAACCATTGTAAGCCCTTTTAAAAGTCTCGTTGAGCAAATTGATTGGGGCCTTACACCTGTAGAAATCTACACATGTCTCTGGCTCTAAGTTTGCACAAGTCTTTATTATCAGCTAACACAGGTTGTTACAATTCTATGAAAAATCAACAGAAGTGATTTTTGAATTGATTGGTTTTCAACATGCCTCTGCATGAGGCAGCAGTACACTGAAGCATAGCTGTGCAGGCCGACATGCACAGCTAAAGGTAGTTACACAAAAGGACTCACTAAAATACTTGCTGTTTGGGTGCAAATGAAAATAATGAAAAAAATGTTTTGCAAAATTGGTATGAAGATGCAGACCCCATTAGAAATGGCTCAGCCTCTATAGCCTCACTGACAACAGTATTATTCTCTGCATATCCTCTCTCCTGTATCCAATTCCACCTCCAGTAAAAAATACTCACAGCTTCTCAAGCCTATGCTTCAGATAACTCCTATGAATTCACTGTCCTGCAATGACAATAAGCAAGTAAAAGAGTAATAGTACAAACTATACCCTGCAGCCTTTGCATGTTTTTGTAAGAATTTCCCAGTGGGACAAGACCTTTAACATCCTTTCCACACTTGCAACACGAACACAATTTAACCCTGCACAGTACCACAGTGAAATCAATGAAATGTGTACTTCAGATAAATGCTATTACTGAAATTAGTTTGTAAAGACAACCCAGCAGGTAGCAGACAAAATAGATTGGCAAGAAAATGAAATAGGCTATATCATACCTCTGCTGCTTCCCAAATACACTTTGCTTTCTACCTAACTGGCAATCTGACAAAAAAACTTATTAGGCAATGAAAAGTTTCGTGCCAGCAATGTGTATGGAATGTGCTGCAAAGCACTTTCTGCTTATGAAGTCTAGATGCGTTCACAGTAGGTAAGAAAACAACTGTATGTACAATTAATAGTGCAGAATATTGCTCAACAGCAATCTGAAATACAAAAATCCCGCTTCAATCTGTTGTATCTCTGGAAACACTTCATTTATGATAGTTATAAATGGCAAATACCTACCTAGCTAACAAATGTATAATCAACTTCTGATTGAATCACTTCTCATATCAGTTTTTAATTTTCTCAATATTTTTTTTAGTCCCTGCAAGTGTTGCAATTCAACCAATTCCACTCAAGGATATGCAAAAGACATTAAGAAAACATGAGATTCATCAGTTTTATGTTTTGACTATCAAAATGGTGCATGCACAAGCTTGTCTAAAAACCTTTCAAGACTGCTGTGAACATCTATGTGTCTTACATGCCACAAGAGCAATGAATGTTACAACTATATTTGTAAGCAAAACCCAACATGCCTCTTGTACACATGATATCAACGAAAGAAGCTCCCTGTGTACATTAAACACCGAGAATTTGAAGAAAATCCCATAAATCAAAAATGGTCTTTACAACTTAAGCTGTATCAGGTGGCAAAATCATAAATTAAAATTAATTCCAAAATACTGTTCATTATGATAGGGAAATATTAAAGTGACCCTCCCTCTTCATTCTACTGAAATTACATCACCTTGCTATGTGGACAAGTCCCACATTCTAATTTTAGGCTTCAAACAAGCCTTATCTGTTGCGGTGCATGTGGCGGTGGCCACTGCGGCCGAGCAGTCTGAGGACTGGTGGACAGGTCTCCAGAACACAAAGGCTTAAGTCTCCCCCCTCAGTTACGGCAGGTTCATATATTCCCCGTGGTTTTTAGCTCACATGTTTAGTTTTATTATGCATGAGCTCATGTTTATCTATTACCCCCTAATTGCTTATGTATCAGTTCTAGAAAGTTCACTTTTCTTCGATGCTTCATTGGTTGGTTCATGTAATCCCCTCCTCTAAGTTATCCTCATTGGTTATTCCCCTGTTGTCTCCTCCTCCTCAGTCAATCCCCATTGGTTGTTTGCCTTTACTTTACCCCCTTCCACCCCCCCATATAAAAGCTTGTGTTCTGCCTGATTCCATTTTTGTCCCTGGATTCTCCCCTGGCAATAGACCAGCTGGAACCTGTACAAAGGCCCCTCTCTCGTCCTTTGCCTCTGCCGACGCTTTTTCATCATTCCTGTTTGGGGCTTGCTCCTTGCAAAGGAGCCAGCTTTTTCCTGCTCACTGCAGCTGACACCAAGGACATCTGCAGCTGGACGCTGTGCGGCCTCGGGCAGCCCCCAACAGCGTCACTTTTCCATGGCCAGTATTTTCTCAGTTGTCATTACGCTACCAGCACACCCAGGCTCACAAGTATATCACCATACTCCTTTTAAAATGCAACTAGGAGGACTCAATTTCTCTCGTCTCAGTTTTTTTAACTAGTAATGCCTGTTTTTCAAGAAATTATTTCTTCCTTTTTGAAGTTCCCCAATGAAAACAACTTCTGCAACATTGTCTGCTCCTTCCTCAAGTGGTCCTGAAAGCTTTTGCAGGCAGCTCCCCTCTCCTTCTTCAGAAGCCTCTGAAAAATGATCCTCCAATGTGTCAAGAATAAATTCTGCAGCGTACTTCACATTACTGAACTGATCAGGTTGGAAGTTCCTTGCTTCAGACAGTTGTCTGACACCACTGAAACTACTTACCGGGCTTCTTCCTCTGGCTCTCCCTAGACTGGAGAAATTCACATGCTTGCATTTGCACACACCAAACACACTAGAATGACATTCTGAAGGCTGGGCAGGCTGTCAAGGTTACAGTACAACTATATATAAATTGCTCTGCTTCTGAATATTAATCATTTACTAGAAGACACATTATAGACTACAGGTACTTATAACAATATTCGTCAAAATTGATTTAGACATTTTTTGTAAGAGAAGAAAGGAACATTTTTGTTAGAAATATATTTCACATCATATTGCTCTTAATATTAAAATTTATTTGAAGTAATTCACATAAAAACAAATTTACAGCTGAATTAAATTGAAAAAACAGAACAGGAACATTTACAACCAAGTAACAGACTAAAACCCAGACAGATAAAAAAATTTTAAAAAAAATTTTGTAAATATTTTTCTGTCTCTTGGAACTACATATGTCATCAATAGATGCTAAAAATCTAAGAACAAACTGGCATGCTAATGCTAAGCATGAACGTGTTCTAATATTAGCATCTGCTCAACTTGCTTCAAAATGAAAAATAATGTTAACACAAGGAAGCTACTCCAATGAAAATAATTTAGGGGGTCAAAATAATTTTTTAAAGATTTCCATCACAAAACTCTCAAAACTATTTACAAGAGGAAAACACAATTCACACTAATCTCACTTGCTCTCCATCCATCCTGCTTGAAAGATGGATGAACTCAGAACTAAATCCTACTTTTTTTCTTGGAAACATGAAGTAAAAGATTTTTTGATGTCCTTGATTTAACATCCAGTGGCACATTTCCTTGAGAAAGGCTTCTAATGAAGTTTCTTGACATATTCTGTTCTTGCTTCCTGCTCTTCATTTTAATTCCTAGTGAAGAAAGAAATGCTATTAGAAATAGGGAGACACTCATTCAATAAACATAAGTAGAATTTAGCCTACATGGACCTCCTTTTCAGAATATGTCTAAGAATTTTTACACATTTCTTTCCTTTACTAAAAGCCTAATTTTAATATGCAAAAATGTAATCACTTTTAGCTCAGTAATCCAGTGTTCTAATTGTCTAGAAAGTCTCATGATTAGACCCTCATGTGACATGAGATGCTATCAAAAAGGCACAGTGGTCTATACAAAAATGTAGAAATATGTAAAAATGTCATTAATCTTCTTATTATAGAATAGCATTCAAAAATGAACACTATGTCATTAGAGAAAGTTTTGTCTTTTTAATCTGAAAACAACTTTTCCTCTTAGGGATTTGGTTACAGTTTATTCTGTTCTTGTAATGCACGCTCTTGGAAATAAAGTATTTCATATTCAGTTAAAAATTGAACAATCAAAAATTTATTCCCATTTCAAAACGTGCTTCTGCGTTACAGAGTAGTGACTGAATAGTGATAACTTCATAACCCAGTCTGTTGTAGTAGACATTGATACTGATATAACCGTGTATGCAATTTGCCAAATAATTAACTTGGTAGACAGAGTTTAGACTCAGATAGTCAGTTTCCAGAAAGCTTCTTGTAATATGACCTCAACATTTCTCATGAATGCAGAATAAGACATTTTCATATGTCCTTGCTCCCTCACAGCAATTTTTACTCAAAAACATGTATGTGCTGTAAAACTGGTGTATTGCCCATGCCACTGGAAAAAGCTACGCAATAGAAATGTTTTTTTCACATTACTTTGCTATTTCATAAGAAAAGCAGACTAAAATTTTAAAACTAATTTTGGATCTCCTCTAAACAGCCCAATAAGATCATTAAGTGTGTATCTTTGAAGATAGAGAGGAAAAGGAGGCAACTGGGTAGAGATGAAGGAAAATTGTACAGATTTAGCATATCTGCTGCAGGTGCCAAGCACTAGAAGAGGCGGAGGTTTTTATAAAATTGTGAAGACATTTGTGAACATTGGCTGAAAAAATTATTTGTAACTGATTTTACTACAGAAAAGACTTATGCACCTCAGAGAGAAGCTATATAATTGAGGCTAACTTTCACAAAATAGAACTTGCTAATATTATCAGCAGTATGTAAGAAGCAAAATAATTTTTCCTCAGTTACTGTTTTTGCCCAAAATAGGCCCAAATTTTAAGACCAATAAATCTCTGAAAAAAGCTGTTATCTGCTAAAACACATCAGTGTGGTGTTGTAAAATAAAGCAAACAATTAAAAACAGGCATGGAAATTATTAGAGAATTTTATTTCCTGATAAACCACACTTGGACAAAGACAAAATTGGTAATTAAGTTCACCAAAGTTCTCAACAAGTACATAAACTATTTTAGGTGGAAGACCTCGGCTCTTGGCGAAAAGGTTTTCCCAACAACCTTGTAACAATATTGAATTTTGATTAGATACTATCTATATAACTGACATTCTGATTTTTTTTAGTAAAGGGATATACTGTGCAAACCAATGGCTTAGCATACTATCACAGCAATACATGCTATTAAATTGACAAAACAAATTGAGCAATCTTAATTTCGCACTTGCTGTACAATCACTGTTACCAACGCAGTGTCATCCATTCAAGCTCTGACACTTACCAGCCACTTGGGGTACTCGCAATGCTGCGTGGCTTAACAAGACATCCTGTCGAATGCGTTTTGCAGAAACTGGGTCTTCCCGGCTGCCCAACACAGTGTTTGATGTAGAACTGAAAAAGTTGCCAGAAGCGAGTTTGCTTTCAGTACAGTCACTAAGCTTATTACAGTAGTTTAGGCCTTGCAATGTGTAAGTATTATCCAGTGTTCACAGAATCATAACAGAAGGCAAAGAATAAACTAATTTATTATGTATATCTATGGATACTATTCTCTGTTTTCCTTTTTAAAAATTCACAAAAATGCTTCAGCTGTGAAAATAAGAACTAATGTTGCCACTTGTATTAACAGGCAGGACAATGTATCACTTTTTTTTGAAACTACAGGAGCCAGTTTGATGGTCATCACATACAAATTATACTAAGAAATTATCTTAAGGCATGTTACAAAATCCTTGAAATGACCAAGCTGTGTTTATTGAGCAAATCACATTTTTTTTATTGCTACAATAACTTTTCTACAGCCTTCAACACCATTGGAGGGAGTGGCTTCATAGCAGACAATACTTTTTAACTAGGCTGCAAGAAAACTGTTACAGCTTCAAATTCATTAAAACAAAACCTCTATATTTTATCCATAGTATTTTATGTGATGGACTTAAGGTCTGCAGTGAAAATTATGAACCTATCTGATCTCACCCTTTTGCAATTGCCTCACAAACTTCCTTGGTTCCACTCTGCAAGACAGCCTCATAAACAAGCTAATCGTATTATGTCCCAAGTTCCTAAGCTTTTCCTGTTTCTGTAACAAATATTGTATTATTTCCACTTTATAGTCACCTAACTCACACTTCCTTAATAATAATTTTCTGCCTAAATGAAAATATATAGCAAGCAGCAAATATTAAGACTTTCCTTGTGCCAGTCCTAAAAATCTACTCATGCATGCTTCTTGGAAGAGAACTTATGCCAGTAAGAATGTAATGCTATTTGGTAAAACAGTCTCTCTTATGACTGACTTGCCTCTTATCCCTTATCCTCAAAATACAACTGTTTCAAATTAGCCTTCTAATGTGGACAATATGACTGACATTTATATTTTTATTCTAACATTAGTAGGTGATGAATGACTGGAGTGAACCACTTCAATCAGGGAAAGCATGGGAGAGAAAAGAGGGAAAAAGTAAAGAAGAGAACAGAATGAAGGCACTCTCTGAAACGTAAGAGCATATGCCTGTCCTGCTTCACAAATGTGTTTTCGTTCCTTCTCTTCATCATCAACTGCTAGACAAAACCATAAATAATTTCAGTCCACAGACAAGTTACTAAGGCAGAATGATCTCTATAAAAGGAATAGAAGTTGTGGGATTTTTCTGTAGTATAATTCTAACTTGGAAATTGGGAAATATGTTTGAGACACAAAAGAAACAAGGTGAGCAGAAGAGCTAGTCTTTTGGGAAGAAATAAGCATAATATATGTTTTAAAATTACTACACAGTTATTACAAAAGAAAAAAAGTACTTTAAAAGCCTGTCTGAGAACTTTTATTTTAAGTCTAGATATATCAGGCTCTAAAAGTTCCCATACCTCTCCCTAGAGAGAATGTAGAAAAAACTAGCTTGGTTTCATAGAACAGGTGATATATTTCACTAAATTCACAATCAGCTATTTGAAAATGTGAGCAGTGCCTCTTTTCTCATCCTAGAGCAAAACAGTTTATTCCTCATCCTAGCAAGACAGTTTAGAACAGTAATTGATAACAATTAGAACAGTAACATAACTGAAACTAGACTGGATGTATCTTATCTCCTAGGATAATTCTCTATTTTAAAGGTGCTAATAAACAAAAAGGCACTTAAGTTTCTTCCATGTCCTGTGATCTATCTATAGCCTTGTTCCAACAGTCTTGAGATACTCGCCATAAGACCTGTGTGGTGGGGTAGCTCCACTCACTGACTAGCAACAGGTTACTCATAACATGATTTTAAAAAAGGTTGTATCAATTTTTGCTTTTGGAAATAGGAAAAAAAAAAGACCAGCTGTTTCATCAGCTGTTCCATAGCTAATCAGGTTTTAAATACATTAAATGAACCCAAAACCAAGCAACCAACCAAAGAAATACACACACAAAAAAATTACAGTTTAACCTATTGTCTATTCAATTTCAGCTTTTCTGGTGCTCCTACTAACAAGTCTCTTTTAGGATCATAAACCAGAAGTATATGATATGAAAATTCTTCCTAGAGCAGATCGCAAAAATTAAGTCACAATATATGAGACTGAAAATGAATTACCAGAAAAACAAATTTGATCACGTAAGTATTGTCATGGATATTTTTTTCCCTGCTTTCTATTTTGTTAGTTTCTAATGTGTTCCAGCAAAGGCAGAACATTTTCAAAAAACTTAGATTTTCAACTGATGACAGAATTTCTCTTTTCAGAATTATGAACCATCTTCCTATTTTGAGTAGACAGCAGCCACACAAGACATGATATTAGTTTGTAATTATTAAAACAGAAGTTCTTAAACCAAGATTACAAAAACCAATCTACTGAAGTTACCTGGAAAAAACAAAAAAATTCAATTGAATTCAAATATATTTGAATCAGAACATGTCATATGCAGGTCCAAATGACTTGTATAAGATGTTTTCAGATTTGAAATAGAATATTGAAACTGAAGTAAGAACATAAGAAATGAAAACTCATTTTGTATAGAAGGGTTAGTTTAATCTTACCTTAATACCTTTCTTTTTCTCTGAGCAGCTGAAGTCATTGCCATATATGAGGGCTTCTCAAATACTGGAGCAGAATTTTTGTTTCTTAAGGAAGAAAGATCAAGTCTGAAATAAAGGAATTACATTTTTGTATAACATATTCTTGGTAAAAGTCAAGTAAATTTGTTCCTAACTGTAAACAAATATATTGTAAGTTGAAAACCACAACTGGAAATCCATTTCATTAATGTTACTTGAGGTAGGTTTGCAGAATTCAGACATACACACCAGCTTTAAGCATGGCATTTCACAGTGTGGTTAAGTGTCCATTTTACAGACAGGAAACATAAGGCCTAGAGAAAGTAACTTGCCTGAGGCATCACAATCAATTTTAAAAATGCTGTATTTTCTTTTTGATACATATCTTATAAAACCGGATAAGCTTTCAACTTCATTTGTTGTCACTAACATACTACTGTTTCCAAATAGTGGCAGAATTGAATCTGATGTTGATCAAAATTGAGGGTTTGATTTTCAAAATGTTGGGTTTATTTACAAAAAGGGATATAAATGGAAAAACCCAGCTGTAAAGATAGACAGGATTAAATTATTTGGTAATATTTCTTGCCCATATAAAAGGAAAATACCTTTGCACAATGCTATTGCTGCATGACTGTGACTCCTTCACAGATGAGTAAGTAGACATTTCAGTTGTTTCATCTGTACCTTCATAGAGAATTACTGTTGAGTTCATGACATCTTCATCGCACTCTGGGATTACATCACATGCAGTGTCCATAATACTGGCCTTTCTGACTGGCATATCTGTACTACATGCACTGACTTCCTCTAGGCCTGCTAGGTGTAAAGCCTTCTTTACCACAGTCTGAGTACAGAAGCTTTGTACCGGCTTTCTGCAAGAGTCTGGTGTATAGACTATAGGGTAGACTTCCTTGGCAAGAGAATCCTCCAGGTGCTGGAGGCTGCATTGGTTGGAGGCAGGTGGACTTGGAGCTACTACTGGAGAGTCCATTAGCTTCCTCCTAGTTCTTTTCTGTGGTGGTTCTGTATATTCTAATACTTGTTGTGTATTTTTATTCATTTCTTGTGATGGTGTACCAAAAGAGGTGCCTGTGAAACATAAGTAACAATGGTTAGCACATCTAACTGTACATACTACTTAAATCTTGGCATTTTCCCGCCTCTTCCCTACTGAGATATTAGCAGAAATTATTACAAATACTATTTATTTTATATTCATATCAACTTGACAATATAAGTGAAATTATTTCTATTGCAGCATTATATAAGATGATATTTGCTCTGTGACACTCAAAGTATTATAAACATGCATAGGTTGGCATAGTTAATCCCAGAGGTTATACAAATAATCACGAACAAGATATGACACATGACAAGGGAGAATGGAAGAGTAAGAGTATTGAAAATTATTGCACTACCATGACAAAACTCATATTTTAAGATGGTACAATCAAAGTAATCTACAGCTGACTCCTGATCATAGCCATTTTTTCCCCAGAAAGTACTATGCAGAATAGTGAGACACTGTTGAAAAAGGAATGACACAGGACCATTTAGAAGGACAAAATTATCTGACACTGCAAATGAGAGAGTAGAGTTTTGGAAAGGGGGAAACAAAGAAGTTACTAGGATTCTCTCACCCTACTATATCAACTCTGGGGAGCAAACCTCTTGAATAACAACTTCCCCCACCCTCAAAAATAAAGCAAACAATACTGTATAACTGGCCATTCTCATTCATCCTGATTTAAACAATTTTTCTTGAAGTGTCATAATGTTTTTATTTTCAAGCAGGTGGTAATAAAGGCAATCTCCAAAGTAAGACAGAAAAGGCGTTTTTTTTATTCAAGTTTCAGTGAAGGAGGATCATTTTAAGACACAGCTCACTGTTCAAATGGGTAGGCAACTGGTGACTTACACAGTTAATAACAAAAAAACTACGGAATTTCTTTTTTAAACAAATCAAGAGCAGGAGAGGGCTGTCAAAACCCCAAGTGCTTCTATATTTAACTTCCAGTGCAAATTTAAGAAATGAAGCCTAGTATCTTTAAAATGCCTATGGATTGGCTTCCCTTCAGCTGTCAGCCACAGATTCATACTTCTCCTTTCTGCATTGCCTACTCCATGCCTATGAGCAACTAAACTGCAAAAAGAACTCCTGCTTTTTAAATTCATGCAAGTTACTCAGGAATTAGCTACGGTATTCCTAGAACAGTGTTGATAAATATTTATTTATTCTAAATTTCATTCTACTTTTGCCTCAGACTAAGAAAGCTAGTTTGAACTCCTAAGTCTGAATGCTTCTATAGTTCTCTCTCATGTGTTAACACTTAGGGCATTTTAACTGATCCGAAAACATTCTTTGAACAGGACAAAGATTGATTAAAAACATGTATGTATTGTATTATTTCACCTCCACAAGCTTGATTTGTAACAGAAAGCAAGGTTAAGTAGTTGCAGTTTTTTCTCTGCTTACCATTTCTCAGACCCCATTTAATTTTGACCTCATTGATCAGTTGCAACCCAGTTTGCCAAGATGCTTTAAAAAAGTCAGTTCCCCAAGTACCCTCAGAAATCAGATGTCTTTGGGAAAAGGCCCAAGTAAGATACTCACTGAAGAAAAGCCAATGAGGGATGATCTTGGCACTGTTTTTGCCTACACACTTCGGTACTACACATGCCATATGATTGGATACCCAGCTACATGAGATGATGCCCAATTAGAAGATACAAAATAGAGCTGTAAGAAACAGCAAAGGATTTAAAGACCACAATGAGACCTAAACCTGTTCCAGGAGGATAGAACAGGTAGTATCAAAGTGTGTACAAGGAGCAAGTAAATTAGATGGTTAGATATAGGCCACAAATCTATTCTATGTTGCCACAACTTAATTCAATAATGAAACCATTGAGAAAACAAAGCAAACATTTATTCCTCACTTACAGGCTTAGTGTCAGAATGAAAAATGTTTAAATTGCTTATGGGAAAAGTGGTGTGGACAATTACATGAATGATTACAATTTTATTACATGAATGATTACAATTCTATTATGTTGCTTCCAGCCTTGAAGAAACACATACACGGAAAACTTGGGCCTGAGAGGACTACCTGACATGAAATAACTGAACTGTGAATTTGTCTATGTGTGCATCTATGTACAGTTCACTTTATGCATGTAAAGGACTTTTGCTTTGTTAAAATGCCGCATCTAATCCATGGCCAGCTTTCACCAGGTGAAATGCAGCAGATTGCTGAGATGCAGTGCCTTAATTGTAATCTAAACACTAAGTTAATTCAGGATATTCTCCATGAGTAGTGGAATGGAAACAGCAGTAAAACAGGGCCTGAGTGTTGCCCAAATAATCTTTGCCTCCACCCAAAATAAAATAGGCCCACTGTGATAAAGACATATTTCTCCAAGACTTGGTAGGATTTAGTAACAAACAAGAAACTTATTTATGAACAATTTAAAACACCTACTCTCTGACTATCAACAATGCTATGCTTCATTAACGTGCTTGCTTTTTTAAAAGATGTTAGTCTATTACACTTAAGTATATATTGTACTCATTAAAACAAAATTAAAAATTCTAGTCATCATAACCAAAAACTGAATGCAAACCTTTTTTAAAAAGGCTTTTGACATCTTATATTCTTAAATACAAGAATAAGGTTTAGTGTTTGAAATAACTATCCATTAAACGCCTCAGGACACATTTAAAATATTCATTTATTAGTTTTTACTCCTACTTATACGCATCTGAATGCATGTTTCAGGAAAAATAATGGTTAGAATTCTATTAGTCCATTGTTACATTAGGATGGGGAGATTTCAGTTTCAGAAAGTTTGCTTACTGTAAGACACTGAGGTTTTGCTAATGTCCTAGTTACTAGAAGGAAGTCTGATGGAGAAACATTTTGGTGGGAGTGCCAAGGTTTAGAAGCTTCTACAAGCCTAAATACTGGAAGCATTTTAAAATTAACTGTAAATGTTAGCATTTAAGCATTTAAATCATTAACTAAATATGTAAAGAACACAAAGGTACTGCCAACATAAATAATTTGATGAATTCCATCATAATGGACAGCATTTTGTCGTGTAATACAAGTAAACTAATAATGATAGTTGCAGGAATTCTATATAAAGCAAATATAAGCTGTTAGCAAAAACAAAGACCTATTTTAAAAATCTATTTATTTCTGGAATAAAACTCATTGTAAAACTGAGGTAAAACACAACAAGTTTTTCTTGTCATTAAAGTGTTGGAAATCATATAAAATACTGAAGAAGTGTCACTCCCCATAGCTTTTTGTGAAAATATTATGTTGCTCTTAACACAGTAAACAGGTAAACAAACATCACCAGCAGTATCATATTTAACTTGGCTTCACTAAATAACATAAACCAAATATTGATGCAACAAAAACAACTCCAAAATCCTAATTCCACTTTAGCTTGTTGCTCTACTGTATGTAGATCCAAACAGTTATGATCTCAGGAAAATAAAAATACAGCAAGAAAAGCATTTGGACCCACAAAATAAAGAATTGCCAGTGTTTCTATTTCCATCTTATTAAGGAAGCAAGATACTGAAGCTGGTTGCTAACTTTTTTGCAAGTGCTTTTAACAGCTACTATTGAGAAGTTTAGGTAAAAGGGACTCAGACAACAGAAGTTGCTACAGAAACTTTACTTTACTACTTCCATAAATTTCTAAATACGTGGTACTGAAGATGATACAGTGGAGAATCAAGTAGGGCTATTTATATTTCCTTAAAGAACAAATCTAAATAGTTCCTGGATGGATGTCTAATGGTAATCATTAGGTATTGTCATTATTTTCCTACTGAAAGATAAACAACATGCTCCAACTATAAAAAAAAAATTTCAAACCTGTTCTGTAATAAGGCAGAGAAATTATGTTTATAGTCTATATTTGCTTCATGTTTTATAGCTACTTCAATCTTTTGCATCAATATCATCATCATAATTCAGTAATATTTTTTATTTCATATACAAAAATAAATCACTTATGTACTTTACAGAACAGCCCCAGTTAACCTGATGAAGTAGCTTAAAAGAAAAATTTGGAAGTTTTATTTCCTTAACTAGTACTTTCAGCTACAATGCTTCTCTTTAAAAATTAATATTATTCCAAATACATTTTAGAGAAGAGATCACATATTTGCTGATCCTTAATTTCAGGGTGATGTTTATAAAAGATAATTGTCAAAATTCTTTAAGATACTATTTAAGAGATTCACTCAGAAATTAAACATAAAAGCTATCATCCACTGATCAGCCACCCCCAACCAGTGATATGAGCTGGTTTTGTTCCTTAGTTTGTTGTATCATTTGTCCCAAACGACTACTCAGAAGTACTGATTTATATGATAAGAAACATAGCAATATCAGATATTTAAAGCCCTGGGCATTAATACGAGAAGCAGGATGCACTATGTGCGAAACATGAGTCACAGCAAAAGTGAGCAGAGCTCATGGCAAAACAACTGATGAATTGGGTTAGTTCTAAATGATGTTAGGGACAAAATAATGGCCAAGACTTCTCTTCTTCTGGAACTCATGCAAATACACGCATTAGGGGATTATTTCTGGAAACTGTGCTAAATTAAGTCTACCAGGTTGTTCTGCTAAAGTGAAATTAAATATTAATGTATTCATTTCAATAAACATTTCTGGGCTACCACTGATTGATCAAATTACAATTCTAATCATACGTTTTCATTCTTTTAACAACTGACTCATGGAATTCCAAATTGCAAATGAGGCCTAGTCAATGCATTTCAATTATTTAATATTCCTGTGACCCAAAGGCATCATCACTGTGATGGCAAGTTTCACAACAGTTACACAAACAACAGCTGCGAACTGAAAAAGGCTCAAATCCAGGCTCCATTCTTGCAAGTCCCAGTGATCAGGTGTACTGTTTTACGCAGCATGAAAAAAAAATACTTAGAAGTCACATAAGACAGCATGAAAGAGCTGCTTAATAAGACAATCTTTCCTATTCCAGACACATGCTTTTCCTGCTTTTAATCAAATCTTTTTCTATGTACAACTATACCCCAATTTTTTTGCCATACAAAATAAAAAATTGACTTTTCAGATCAGAATATTTGTGACAAGCGGAGGCAATGGATGCCTTTTTTTTTTTCCCCTCTAAATCAATTCCGTTCTCTCAGTGGTAATGTACAGTAAGGCTTCTGGAAATGGGATGCTTGAAACAGTGCCAAGAACTTCCCCATTCACAGAAATACTTGCAAGTACCCGTCAGAGCACTCCACCCATCAATCTGAATTCTGAATACTGTATGGTTCCCCATTAATGAACACTTAAGAATGAATGCCCAAATACTTCCTTAAATGAACTTGTTTCCATAGCTTGTTCTTTCTTTGATACAAACAGTTAAATTGTTCATGACATTGCACATTTATGGTTACATGAAGCATACAGAAGCTTAACCTAAATTTTTAATGTATGTGTCAAAAAAAGAGAGAAGATATTGGAAAGCCAGCATTTTCTGTAAAAAGCAACAATTTTAACTTATAATTAAGGTCAGAATTTTACATAAGGTGTTCAAAGGTTTCAAAGGCTAAAGGACAAACAAGATAGAAGGAGGCCAAGTCCTGTAGTGAAGCGCTACATGTGCTTCAGCAAGCCATATGAACTTCAATTATCTTTCACTAGAAATCAAGAGTTGATTCAAAAGAATTGACTGTCTTGATAATTTGACAATAGAAACAGATATTGAATGAATGGCCAGAAAACATCTTTATCTTTTCCTCCAACACTATGACTTTATATTATTTAATATATAAGAAACTCCATGGAAGAAATCTTCATTATAAACAAAGATTTGGGCATTACTGCAAATCAGCTGAAATTCTTTGCTATTTTGAAATTCCTGATAGGAAGAAGGATCTTATAACAAGATAATATCGAAATCAATTAATACATTAAAAAAACATTTAGAATTATATTCCAAGAACTTACTTCTGTAGAAGACTTTTAACAAAACCTAGAACAAATCCCCCTACCCTTTCACCTTTGCTATCCTTCTCTTTACAATTTTTAGATTCTTTTTCCACATCAGTTACTAGTCTGACTTCCTTCTTCAGGACCAGCTAGCAAATGTAGTTAATTCCAAAGAAACACACAAGAAGTTGAGGTC
This sequence comes from Rhagologus leucostigma, assembly GCA_013397725.1. NCBI lineage: Eukaryota > Metazoa > Chordata > Aves > Passeriformes > Rhagologus > Rhagologus leucostigma. The sequence continues at coordinate 41,205 of VZTD01001604.1, forward strand.
CTGCTTTCATAATTTCTGCAGAATTGGTAAAACTATGTAGCTCCTTTGATCTTGTAATCAGAAAAGTTATTTATGTGACTTAAAATACTTTAGTTTTTATGTGAAAACAGCCAACAACAATTAATTTGCATTTGAACATTGTCATGGTTCTCTCAAAGAACGGCAGGCAAAAGTTTAGTGTCATTAAAAAAGTTTCTGCAATGATTACTGCGTCATGTTCTGCAACACAGAATTCAACACTGTCTTTACACACAGATGGTTTCCTGCATCACTACCAATTTAAACACATAGTAACTAAACAGGGACCTGTACTTTGTTAATTACTGAAACTTCCAAATATGGATAAGGCACTGATACTTACGGCATGGGGTGTTTGGTCTGCTCACAAGCTGTGGGAATGAAAAGATAGCTGACATTTCTACTTCATCGTTTTGATTTTGATTCTTTTCTTCAGTCTGGTCAGCCCAAGCTACCGATTTTTGTCTTTGAATCAGCTGCTCAACCTCTGCATATTCAGTCTCATTTAAGTCATTTGTCAACCCGGCTTCTCTCAAAATCAGGTATTGCTTGCGAAGAACTGGAAGCACAGTATTTAGTACTCTGTAAAACAGCAAGAGGCAAGACAAGTTTGCTTAAGAAAACATAATTTTAATCCAGAAAACAGAAAGTTTGAGAAAAATCTTGCTTCTGTTTCAATTAAAACTAAATCCTCTAAATAGGTCTTCTCAAGTTACAAGTGTCAGAATGTAAGTCTTACCACATCTGCCATGAAACCACACTTACTTTTCTGTTTGCTTATAATACTGATCTTGAAGGGACACCAGACACAACATGTGTTCAATCTGGGCTTTCAGGTCCTGAACTTCTAGGTTTAAATGGCAATACTGCAGATCTTGACAAAGTTCCTTTGGGATATTAGGAATAAAAATGAAAATCAAAACAGCTGTACATTGAACTGGTAGGAAGAAACTAAAATTTAAACTAAAAATAATATTATATCAGCCTATATTGAAAAGTAAAGAAGGAGTAGAGCTATATTACTACAATAAAGTTTTATCGTAGAAAAGTATGAATTATTTGATTTTTATTTACATGCATAAATATAACTTTGTAGATTCCTTTGACCAATAGTGTGTGTGGTGCAATTAGCATTAAGAATCCAACAGGCACACATGGATGCTCATCTATGCATGCTTACTCTCCTCACACATTTTACTTTATTTCAATTACTAAGCTGTTCTTAACTAAGAGGTTTTACCCTTTTTCCAATTCCCCTCCCCACCCCCAACCATGACAAAGTGAAAGGCATTTTACTTTTGGAATACAACCCTCTTGACCCAGAAGGCGCATTTCATTTTCAACACGGTGCAGCCATTTGGTATTTTCCTCAAAAAGATTGGTCTCCTCTTCTTTTTTCTTCTGCATGCGTACATAGTGGCTATTAAGTGCTGCAAGCCTTTGATCCCGCTTGCAAGTGGCCTTAAAAAAAATCCCCCCCCCAAAAAATAATCAGCATTTAAGGTGGATGCTTTCAAATTATGTTCATCACATTCTCTTTATATATAAAGATTTTTTTCCTTACTTTTATATAACATAGCCAAATAATTCCTAGTAACTCAAGGATGAATATGAAGAAGCAACTTTTCTGTTTTCCTTATGCAGTATGTCCTACAAAAAGCCTGCTAAAGGATACAGCTTTGGGTAAAAAGGAGAATCCTCTGTCTTCAAACATCAAATTCTTGTGATGTTTGTATTGTTTCTGAAATATGACAACTAAAAGGCACAAATGCAGCAACAGCAAGTTGGATATGAGCAAGATAGTGTCCTAACAAGGCAAAGGGTACTCTTTTCTATTCAGAAGACAACTATACTCTGCTGTTTAGCTCAAAAATTAGGTCACTACATCAATAGTCATAGAGGAGTGATAATCTGCATGTCCTCATTTAATTAAATATTTATGCAATAATTCATTACATAATTACTTAAACAAAATTTACACAAATATACCAAAATGAAGAGATGATACCCTGCACTACATTACAGAAAACTCACCTTTTCTACTCTTTCTTCAGAGCACATCAGTTGAATTTGTTCATGACATTGATTCTGGTAATATTTCTTTAGTGTATTTTCTTTCAGTTTCTTTTCCACCTTGAGGTATTCTTTTCTGATTTCCTCACGGTTTGCAAACACATTTTTAAGGATTTCTTTGTATCTAAAACCAAAGGATAATAATTAATTATTTATTGAAGACTTTTTATGCCCATATCCTTCGGTAGGGGACTTTTCAATACCAAGTTAATAAAATAAAGAAATTTAAAGGAAATGAGTAAAGCCTATTATAGATGAGCACTACATAAAATGTCAGTACATCTGTAAGGATTTTAAGTATTTGAACTGAAAATGGGATGTGAAATTTTGAAGGAGTCACTAAGAATAAGCCTTGTCATACTTATGAAGACAACACTGTGATTTAAAAGAAAAGACTTATGTGAAGAAGCTTTAGATGCCTTTCTCTAACTCCAAAAGATACTTAAATACCTACGTTCTCTACTTCTTACATCAATTTATTAAACAGATCAGACTACTGTTGCCATAGACACACAAGGTGTTCAAAAAACCTGCTAGCTATCCTCAAAGAAAGAAAAACTACAAACGTTTTCAGTTGCTCACTTTCCCTGAAGTAGTTGTACAATTTTCATCACTAATGGACGCAAAAATCAGAGGATTCATCATGTTTTAACACATACTAGGCTAACAGGGGGGAAAACCAGACTAGTTGTAGATGGTACTCAAGGAGTTATTGAATAACCAGTTATCTGGTTAGCCCTAGTCTGCAACACAAGTCAGAATAACAAGAATAAGAAGACCTGGAAGTATTGCCATACTGCAACATATTTTTCACTTCACTCCTGAATACTGAAAATGTTTCAGTACAGAATGGCCAAAAAGATACTGTATATCTCAATAATGACCAACCTCATATACAAAGCATTTCATTACATCCTACATTGTTAAGAATTTTATATAAAAATAAAAGCAGTTTAACATGCAAGTGTTCTAAAGACATGCAACATTTGAAGTTATATAGTTTTTAGTATTAAAAACTCCCATAAAATTAAAAGCTGTAAAAATGCTAAAAAAACGCAGGTTCAACTCCAGAACAAGTTGAAGAGACATTCTTGTCATGTAATTAAAATATAGCATAAAGTATAGAAGCCTTTGTGAAGTTCCTGCCTTGAGATAGATTCAGTCTTTTAATAAGCACACTTCTGTTCTTATGGAGTTACCTTTACCTTCTGGTCTTCACTTAAAAAGTTACCAAGTTATCCTGTAGGCATATCCAGAATATGAACCCTTTATACTACCTAGTGTCAAAAAGCTCAAGGTTGTATTTCTTGAGCCAGTGTCCACTGTCTACCTCAACAGGCTCAAGACTTGAAGGGTTGGCAGACAACACATCTCCAAGCTTTAGGCAGAAGGAGGAATGACTTTTAGGTTTGAAATAGCAAGTGGTATACTCAATGAGTCTCTTTCAGATAACAGTGACACTACAATCATGGGTAGCTGGACTGAAATACAAGATCACAGATAAGGGTCTCTTCCCTGTCCCAACTAAAAGGGAGATGGTAGCACAATACCTTCAAAACCTGTAAATGAATGTGGGAGAAATCAACTCATTACCCACACCATCAGTATGATGAACCTGGCAGGATATTCATGAGAAAGAAGAGAATGAAACATCCACATCATTTCTGATATTCAGAGGGAATGGGATAGGCTTACATGTGGCCCTGTGGATATTCCATAACAATAGAATGCAAACATTCTCTGACCAGCAAATCTTGGCATAGAATATGTCTAGCCTTTTGAAAAGATAGTTTAGAGACCTTGCCCTTGACTGACTCTTCCCACACACAAAGAATGAAATAAAGGGCAAATCACAGGAAATGAAATCAATCTTAAAGACATACAGTGCAAAAATATGCAGGAAAACTGTCAGAACTATCAGCATGACTTAGAAGCCCACACTTCTTTTGAAAATTAAATTTAAATAACCTGAATGAAAGGGTTTATTGAAATGTCTGGAATGCCACTAAAATAAAGCACAGTTAGAGAACATCTTGCTTTGAATGGTTTTTCACTTCACCTCAGAAAGTTTTCCAGGTTAAAAAATAGCACATTCAAAGGGCCAAAAAAAAAAAAGTTAGCTGAATCAACTTAGGTGAGTAACTGTCAGAAATATGAGATGAAATATGCAGAGACACATCCTGAAAGTCTTTTGCTCCAAAACCCACCTTCTTCATGGAATACAATGGCTTCTGCAACAAATTGATACTTCACATTTTAGTTTGTAACTTTTTATGTTCTCTCATGAGACTGTCTCATGAGAAAAGATAGGAACATTATCAAGAAGAAAAAGATGCCAAGAAATCTTAAAGCAATAGAAAATAAGGACTCTACAAACATAAATTGAACTCTGTGTAGAAAAACTTCCAGGTTTTGTCACTCTCAAACCTTGCAGGAAAGATACCACTTGAATTAGTGTCTGCCAACAGTTGCAAGAGCTGCTGTCATTATGCAAACTACATTCTGCCTACCCACAAACACAACCTGTTAAGAATCTTTGCTGGAAGCCAGCATTCATATGCTCCTTCCTGTCACATGTCATTTCCTGCGTCCCCCTCTTTCATTTTAAATCCACCACCAAATTGTTCTAAAAAGAAGCAACATGTTAGGCAAAGCCATACCTAGATCTAAGTAAAGCAATGTTAAAATGAGGAAACCAATATTGAAGAGAGTAGGTTTTTTTTACAAATGCTTTTACAAGTTAGACAAACTCCAGCTTGGAAGCAAGCTCATGATGTGATTCATTTACCTTTCTATTTCTACTTGCTGGTTGTTTGAAAGTTCTGCAGTATTATGATTTTCAGGAAAGCTTGCTTGCTTTTCTTCGTATTTTCTCAGTTTCTCCTTCAACATTAGGATCTAAACCGAAAGAAGCACCTTTTAGTTGAAATATGTTTTTTGTTTTTTTTTTTTAAACTATCATTCTGTGCTGATATTGAACAGCTTTACAAATGGCAGCAGGTGATATTCCTGTCAGAAGACAAAATTTTCTTACTTCAATATTAGAACCATATTACCTTACAGATTCAATCCCATAAACTATTTTTTATGTTCAAAGTTAAGTTAACCTTTCAACCTCTTAACAACAGATTTTTATACATACCTCTTGCTTTTGTTCATTGCAAATTTTAGCATACTGGCTTATGTAACTGTCCAAACTAACAACGTTGCTCTTCAACTGAAAAGAAACAAGTTAGAATTTAAAGGCAGTTCCTTCATGTTTTCATGCATAATAAACACATGGTGTATAAGTACTACATAGTTACACATACACTATATTATGAGGAAAGAGATTAATAAAATACTGACTTGCACAACAAGAATATGCTTGTCAGCTTTTGCTGTCATCTGTTGCACACCCACGGCCAGGACATTTCCCTCAACAAACCAAAAATAATTACATTTACATGTGCAAGCATGTTTTGCATTTATTCAGATTAGTTTTACTATTTAATGTTTATCTTGTGCATTTTATTATAAAAGCTACCTTTAAGTATGTAACAAATGTAAACTACAGTGAACCCTGTATTACATAAAAAGAATTAGGAGCTGCAATAAAAAAAGATGATGAAAAATAAAATAGAGGGCAGACACAGGACATTCCAGCTTTTCATTTATCAATACAGTCTCACGGAGCTTCTTGACTCCAGCTGAATTCTACCTGTGCAAACCTGGACTGGCTCTTGTGCAAATGGCCAGAAATTTCTTTAATATATTTTACAGTTCTCTGAGAAAGTAATAGTAAGATACTAAAAAAGGATGTGAATTTTACCAGCTGAGGATTATTTCTAAATTTCATGCTCACAAAACAAACTATTTCAAACTGGCAGCATCATCTCATTAACAAAGTTATGCTGCTTTTAGGCCAGATCTAGGATCTACTATGTGTCTACTACACCTATCACTCAGACAAGGAAGAGTTGACCATAAATAAAGAAGATATAATGGAACAAATTTTTGACACAAAAGTGAAGGAAAATGTAATATTCCAAAAGAAATAATTCTTCTTTTAATACTACATTATTGTACTTTGACAAGAGATTAATAAATACCAATATACTCACAGAAGACTTGATATCCTTTGCTCGGTTTGCATACTTAAGAGTATTATAGGTATCATCATAAAACAAAGAAGACGGGCTAATAGCAGCTATCATTACTGTTCGGCAATTTCCTCCAAGAGAATCTTTCAATAAACGAGTAAGCTTGCTGTTTCGATAAGGAATGTGTTTCTTGCTCTAAAAAGAGTGATATATGTTTTTTATAGTTTAGTCAACTGTAGTTTAAATAAAAGTCTGCTTAGAATTTCAACAGTGACACAAAACATGGCAAACAGCCATGAAACTTTTCTTTGACATAAGTAATTTTTCTTAAAATTATCTATACATCTTAAACAGTTTAAGTCTCTTGGAACTGTTCAACACCTTTACAACACATGTATTAGCTAGGTTACTTTCTGATGTCTGGATATATAACTCCTATTTTTGCGATGGGGCAACTAACAGAAGAAGTAAGCTACATTAAGCTACTTTCAGTTTACAAAATCATCCAGATTGGGAAGGACCTCTAAAATCCCCCTAGTTCAATCCCTCTGCTCAAAGCAGGGTCAGCTAGAGTAAGATAGCACAAGGACTATGCCCAGCAGGGTTTTGATTATCTCCAAGGATGGAGATTCCACAAACTTTCCAGGCAACACGTACTCTGCTTTATGAAGCTACAGAGTTTTCACTTCATGATACTAAGTTTGGTCACTAGGAACCCAATCCCACATCAAGTAAATCCACATGAAGATTCTTTCTTATGTCCATGGTAGATTTTTAAACTCCACCTCCCACTCCAACAAGCTGGTGATGAGGACATGCAGCATTCAGGAAGGGAAATTAAATCTGATTTTCTCCTGGCATATTTGAAGGAGGAATTTGCTAGCTGAGCAGGACAAAAAGAGTGTCATAGTAGACAATGGACTTGATTCTATTTATGCAGAAGTTCAGGTGGTTTTGTCATTGTCCTGCACAATTGTACATATTCCTTGCCTTGAGCTGGTGAGCCAGATGAGGAGACTGACTCACTGCTTTGAGCAGGGATGTGTGTGTGTATGGATGTATGTGAGATCCCACAAGAACAACTTGGAAGAGGTGCTGTTTTATTCTGTAAAAGCTGCTTCCCCCTAAGATTAAAGGTTAATTGTAAGGTTATTCATTTACTCATGCAAGCTTCTCTATATATGCTTGATTTTGAAGAAGGTAGGTAAGAAAAGCAGGTACCATTCATCTTTGACACTATCCTTAGGTAGCTGCACATCATTTTTAAGAATTCTCTCTCATTGGGACTGTCTTTCAGCTATCACAGACATGATGGTGGAAACCCTTAAGACAATTTTATATGAGAATGACGATGTGAGTAGCATCAACAATGTAAACCATATTATTCAGTCAGCTTAGCACTTTTTAAAATGTTTTCAGAACACTAAAAGGTAAAGACTGCATGGGAAAGCAGCACATACCTTTGGATCTGCCAATGCATTAATGACATTTCCAAGAGCAAGCAGGGACCGGTTAATATTTGTTCCTTCTACAAAACGAGCCCCCTTGGCATTTGTTGCACTGGCACGTTCAGATCCTGCCAGGTCAATGAGAGACATTTTGGCAATACGAATATTTTGATTAATACTAGCTGTTTTATCTTGCTGCCGTAGGTAAATCTACAATTAAAAAAAAAAAAAGAAAATAATTAAAAAGTAACCACTAACCAACCTAAGCAATAGGTTAATTTCATAGTGTAACAACTGGTTTTGGACATTTATATTGGAATCCTTCTTGTAATCCAAGTTAAACCTTTTAGTATATATCTAATGTCAACAGTCAGTTTGACCTAATGGAAAATAGAGAATACTTTTTTGACACTTTTTAAAGTTCCTTGTTTCATATATTAGTAAGAAAAGAAGCAGAGTTTAGTTGCACTGAGCTGGACTGAGGTGGAGTTAATTTTCTGTGCAGCAGCCCATGTGTTGCTTCCAGACTTGTGACCCAGACAGTGCTGATAACACACACACTGATGATTAGCTTTTCCTGAACAGCAGCTGTATGGTGTCAAGGCAGCGGGCAACAGATTGCAAGCAAACAGCTGACCCCAGCTGACTGAAAATTGCTCTTAATAGCCATTGCTTGAGGAATGGCTGGGCATTGGTCTGATGGTGGCAAGTAATTGCCCACCCCCCCCCCGGCACTTTCCCCTCACTTAACTGAACCACAAGGTACCTCCTTCTCTTGCTTTCGATTCTCTCCCCCATCTTGCTGCAGAGGATTAAGCGACCAACTGGCCCAGGCTCACAAAGCAGCACAGATAAGTGAGTTTTTTATAGGGAAAATGAATTTCACAGCTCTTGATTCTTCTGCACTAAAAATGCTAATCACACTTCTGAACTTTAAATTGAAAGAGGTGTTCCTTTTTCAAATGCACATTTAGGAGTATGCCATAAAGATATGTATAGCGATAAACCAGGAAAAGGCTGGCCTTTCAGTGATTTAGACTTAATTGTATCTTCCATTAATAGGAGACAATACTCATTTAATGCTGTGAAAATACACTCCAGGATCTTTTCAAATGTGATGCCTCCTGAGGCCACTTGTTCCCCTCCCATCTTTCTTGAAATTTTCATAATACAGAGATGTACAAAGAACTAAACGCTTTTGCTTCCGTCTGCTGGTGAAGATATTCTTTCTTCAGGTTTATAAGGAAGCAGGCAAAGCAGGAATATATGGTCAGTAAGAAGAATCAAAGTTATCCTTAGATGGTTTTATACTTTTTCAGGATTCTCTATATATTTCCCCTTCTTTTGTGTTGAGTGCCCTGCCATTTGTTAACATGGCTAATGGTTACTGACACATTCATGAATGCCCTTCTGGACAATGAATTAGGAAAGAGCTGCCATGAATATAAGGTGACTGACTAGTAAAGACATTATCTCTCTATTGAATAGCTTTAAGCTTTGTGCATGAAAAATGAAGTCTTCACAGTACCCTGTAACAGAAAACAGACTGACAAGTATTGTGAATGAATAAAACAAAATTCTTATGACTTGCCATGAAATGTAAATCTATTTCAAATACATATGTTTCTATATCAAACAGTACAACTAAGTTCAGTTGTATTATTTCCAGTATAATAGACAAAAAAAAAGAACCTCAGGCTGGGAACACACTACGAGAACAACACAGTAACTATCATTAATGAAGTAGGGAAAGGTGGAGTGACAGCCAAACTATGTTGTACGACTCAAGCTTTTGTAAAAATTCAAAAGATACAGGAAATGCCCCGAAGCAGAGCATTCTCAATAGAACAGTGTGGCAATTCGGATTTTCCTCTCAGATGCAGTAATTGCCTGACCCAGATAGAGATTTCAAACCTAAGACATATGGTACAGTAAGGCAAAACTTGCATCTCTAAAATCAGCTTAGAATGTCCTGGGCCAAGACTTATCAATTTCTGAGTCAGTTTCAGAAAATATCCTGCTCCCATAAAGTTAACAAGAAAAGCCAAAAATACCATATCACTACAAAAAAGCAACTCTTAAAATAATAGAAACATTAAAAATAAAGCACAATCACAACAGCACTGGGGATTTCTCATCACATCTCTGGAAACAAAGACACAATTCTGTTATGCAGAATGTCACAGATTTGTGGAACTATACGAGAAACTGATTTATTTAATTGCTTGCCACTTTTAGAAATGTACTGAGAAAAAGCCTGCCGGTAATAAAATCCAGAGCTTTTTCCTGAGTAAAGGTGAGAGAGATAAGACATCCCAGCCCAGCAAGTAAACAAACAGAAATCAGTGGTTCACTCTGATCTGTCTTGTAGCATTGTACCTTGAGCCTTTCTAAAGGCAGCACACATGCATGACAATGCAGCTCTCAACCCAAACAACTTCAAAAGAAGTCTTTGTCCAATCATGTACAATGCACAACAAGGGCAGACCTCAGGGGAAATTAAAAACAGGAAGGGCAATTTCAAACATAAGTTTAAGGTATATAGGAAAACAGAAGCTTTTAGAGTGGCAATGAGTTTTGTTCTGTTACATATTTAGAAGCTGCTTTTTATTTTGCTACAGTTATTTAGCATTGTCTAAGTCTGCAGATAACTGTTAAGAACTTCCCAACAGTTAAATGCTGTAGTGCAAGGACTAGAATCAAATTTATTTTAATATTTTTCAACCCAGAGTGGATCAAATAAATAATTCAAGATATTGTTTTGCAGTATGCAACAGCAAACAGAAAAAAAAAAACAAAAAAAAGACATAGTTGATAACAGGACTAGTTTTTAAATATCACAGGTGGTATTTAAAATGAGAAGTCAGAAGAATAAGGCAGTGTAGCCAACACCAAAAATCTTTGGAGAAGTCTTAAGTTTTAGCATATTTGTACAACTCATTTCTGAAAATGAAGAATCATCATTTCTAAACCTGGTCCATACCAGGATATTAGGAAATTACTTTACTGTAAAAATTAGTATTAACCAAAAAAGTAAAATAAGAAAGTACCACTTGAGATTCTTAGTTTATAGTCACATATATAAACTGCATTCTGTAAATTATTTTTCCCAGAGAAATGCTAAGCAACATCATGAAACCAGAAAGCATTAAAAAAACCACCAATAACTTTCAGTATAAGATTACAATATGGAAGTATATTAAAGCTCAAAATTGCCATTTTACATAAAAGTTATTTCCTCTAAGGAATATAATTTAAGACAGTATAAGTACATATTTTATATATAATAAGTTTGAACTATTGGAACTAGAGACCTTTCACTGAATTCATTCTTTCAAACATAAACACTAAGAACCATTACATACTTCCAAAGAATAAGGAAGAGTACAAGAAGAGTAAACTGGAAAACTTCAATCCCCTCTTCTCCAAACTAAGGTTCAACACAGTTTAAAGGTAAAAGCTTCCATTGTAGCCAACTTTAAACAACAACTGCAACTCACAGTAATGACCACTGTTTATTGGCTATATCATCTTACCTGAAAGACCGCATGGGACCGGGAAGAGGAGGCATTCACATCTGTGGGATGCTGAGTTCTGTTTTTATTTCCATAATCCAACATCTGAAGGATTTCCTCTGCTGATTTAGGCTTTAGGAGTAGAGCACAAGAAAAATACAGTTTTCTTTTCCATCAATTATAGGAATACACTGATTCTAAAATACATTTACATTAATATTCACCTTCAAAAATAATAAACAAACATAAAATTTTAGCTACCTAGAAATAAGAGAAATTTCCTGTTTTGAAATTGAGGCACTTCAAACAAATATTCTCAGCTAAAAAGCAGTAAGGTATGAAAAGCAAGCACTTAAGCACAGCAACTTAAATCAGAAAATATTTTTAGTAAAGAATTTAAACAAATCTGAAAGATTCTCCATAGTTAGAATCAGCCTCTTTTAAGAATGTCTGACTGAAATTAGTATATCACTATTTAAAGCATTAGTACAAGAAGTTTTTTCCTCACAAGACTCAAAATTTGGGAAGAAGAATGTTCATAGAGCTAGCCAAACTTAGCATATTGTTTCCTGTCACAGCATGTAATATACACTAGAAAGCTGCAAGAAAATAGGTCCAGAGGAATTGATTTTCAGATTGGAAAACTATATTTTATCATTATGACCTTACCAAAGAATTGCTGTGCTGGCCTGGAAAAGTAATTTAACATGGAACTTTTCAAACATGGTTATTTACAAACAAAAACAACCTTTAGACTTCACAGCAGTATAGAGCACTCCATTGCCATGAAGGCAATACCAAGATGTTTTAGCCAAAAAATAAATCTTCCAAAATCTGCTGGATGAGTATCTAGCCAGTGGTACCCATTTGATAATAAGGACTGAATGCTTCTATATTTGCATTCAATAAGATTAGCAGTTTTTTTCCACAATGTGCTTTTAACTAATTCAGTAGGTTTGCAAGTTACTGATGCGTATGGCCAGAGAAAAGCCCACTACAAAAGTACCAAATTCCATACAACTCTCAGAACAATGGGAATGTTTCTCAATTATCTCAAGCACATTTTAAGTTTCTATAGATATTTACATACCTGATGTAATGTCAGACCTTGAACTACCACCCCTTGCTGGCCATCTTCACGAACAGCCAGAGGTCCAGAGTTGACCAGCAGATCACGTATCTGTTCATTGTAAACCTTTGAAAGGGAATTTAAAATATTTTATTAAAATATCCTCCCATAGCTGACAGAATTAAACTTAAACAGAAATCACCAGTCTGTTTTAACACTCTTTTAAGACAAAGTAGTGAATTTATGCTATAATTTTTTTCAAATATTTTTCCTACACTGAGCTTAAAATATTCAATTCACATGAATTGTTTTTAGAAGTGAGTAATTCTTTCTAGTGAATAATCTTAGTCTTTATTGAAAAAAATTTGCCTTTTTTTTTTTTACAAAAACCAGATTTGCAACAAGCATGAATCCAAAGCATTTATTTTCCTCCATTGTACATCACAATCCATACTTCAGTGATATTTCTTAGTTCAAATCTACTTCTGTTAAGGTTGTTAAATGTCTTATTTCTTGGTCTGTGGAAGCATATGGCAATGCAAACTTTCCCCATCTCCTTCTACCCCTCCCAAATACCAACTAGAGTCCATTAAGACTTTGAGAGAGGTAAAAAGATAACCATTTTACTAGCATTGCTCAGCAGCAGTGCCAAAACACTTACTTGTAAAAACAGAACATCACTTTGTTGTGATTTTTCACAGTGCTTATAGGATGTTATTGTGAAGTCCTAAAATATTACCCTGAAATGGTATTTTCTTGTACACATCAACAGATGTTTAGAGGCATGTAATTGATCAGCAAGACACAAATCATGAACATTCAGTGAATATATTAGGAGCAGTTGTCCTTTATGGGCAGCCTTCTGTAAAACAGTAACAGTTGCCTAGGAACAGCAAGTTTGCAGAGCACAATACAGTTCCACTCCTATAAGGACATATTTTGTCAAACCCCAGAAAGGACCAGGGGAAAGCAAAACCAGCTTGTATTTATTTATAAAGTATGACTTATTAAAAGCAACATACCAAATGCAGGAACTCACCTCTAAATAAGAAACAGCAACATCACATGTTTTATCTTCTTTTATTTGATCCATGCATTTATAAAGTGTCATCATAGTTAAATACATGACTCCAGGATCTTCAGGAGAACCTAACATTGTATGAGTCTTTCCAGCTCCAGTTGCACCATATGCAAGCACTGAATTTTCCCCAAAAAACCAACAAAGTAAAAATACGTAATTTATTTGTAAGCTAATCAGGAACGGAAAAGTCAAATGAACACTGACAGACCTCTGTCATTCTGCACAACTCTTTCATAAACTGATCAAGTTTCTTACTTAGGCTTTACCCTTCACATCTATAATTAGAGAGAGGTGTTTCAAAAAAACTTTTTTAAGTTTTCAGTTCAAAATTCATTCACTGACATGTTACATGAAAATATTATTAACTTACTCTCATAACCCTAAGCCATCAACTTATTGCTGATAGGCATTTCATTTCCTCACCACATTCCACTAGTCAATTAAAAAAACCCAAGACCTTAAAGAGTTCATAAAGCAGGTTACCACACACTCAGTGACACAACTGCTTCTGCTTGAATAACTCTAGAGGACTCCCATTAGCACATATATTTCAGAAAAATTCCCAAGGCTATTATAATCTTAACACAAACTTCTTTTTAAAATAGAGTAGAGCTATCCTCAATTCCATATACTAAAAAGTCAGCCTTTCATATCTATGAATTAAAACACAATGCTTTATTTCTATCTCAGGCTTTTTCTAATGCCTCTGCAGCCAGTGGATACAATGGTAGAAACTTTGGGACATTTATTGAAGTTTTTTAATTAAAGAAGATAAATAGCAAAGTTACCTGTACAGTTATATCCATTTAGGAAGCCATCAATTAGACTTTTGGTAGTATGCTCAAAAACTTCCAACTGGGATGAACTCTCATCAAAAATGGCATCAAACATAAATTTAAGATCTTTCCTTTGTCTTTTGTTAATATCCCTATGGGTCAGTCTCTTCCTGTTAAAGAAGCTAACTTCTTCCTCCTTTGGATCAAAGACCAGTACATGCTGGTCAATAACATGGACAACCCTGCTAAAGCTGCCCTGTTTTTCCTTTTGGGTCTCGGGACGGACACGGACTACCACTTTCACATGATTACAGACATCTTCTTCCTTAGCAGGAGTCATCCCTTCTGTCCCCCAGCTTCACTTCCAAGACTCTTTCAGATGGAACAGCTGAATCTTTTCTGCAATTGACCAGATAGGTTTTATTTGCAATATAATACCTTTCACTCTTTCAAACAGTTCACACATTTGATCAGGCACCTATGCTGGATCCACCCATCACTTGTCAGTGGACTGCTCCAATGGCAGTGGGACTTCGTGAAACACTATAACTGGCCTGAAAAGATGACTCAATTCAGCACAGCTTTCAGAAAGCCAACTAGCACTTCCCCAGTAAACTCTTAAGTTTATTTTAGATTTTAAAATACTAAATGACCTAGAGGCTTTCCTTTATAAGAGACCACGCTTTCAAAGGAGATACCTGATATTTCAGATTTCTGTAGACCAAAGAGAGTTTTTTTGTTCTTCAGCAGAAAGAGGAGCTGCCTATGTTGCACTCCCTGGATTTTTGATATAGTCACGTTGCACGTAGGTTTAAATAGAGTTAAAGCGGGATTTACGTTAACGTGCCTTGCATAGGATGCAGTAACCGATACCAAAATGGAATTTCCTTTAAATAGCCCATTTTTGTTGTTAACAGGGCTGTTCGTTCACCCTTAAAAGCGGACAGTAACCTACACCGTAAAGACTCTCAATGACGCTTTTGCAGCTTCAGAGCCAGCTCGCCCTCTCTCAGCCGAGCCGCCCCCCGGCCGCGGCTTAACCGAGAAACGGAGAAAGGGAACACCGGGGGTAGGTGAGCGGCGGGGCCGCGGCCCAGCCCCGCCCGGCTGTCTCGGCCTCCTCCTTACCCCACCGCAGACAGCTCTTCCTCGGGGCACGCCTCCAGGCTGGGCCCTACGGCCAGAGAATTCCCCCTCCGTGCCAGCCGCAGGCTTGGCTGCCCCGGCACTCACCCCCGGCACTCACCCTCCGGGCCGTGGCCGTACCGATCCCCGGTCTCACCCCCGGCCGTGCCCCCCCTGCGGTCTCGCCCCCGGACTCACCCGCGGGCCGCGGCCACACCAACCGCCATCCACCGGCCGCCGAATTCAAACACCAGCAGGCCGCCCTCCACGCCTTGTCATTGGCTGCTTCCCGTGACGTCAGCAGAGCGACGGCGCCAGCGGTAAGTGCGCGGGGCTGGGCGCGTGGCGCCGTGCGCGGGGGTCCGTGGGGTGCAGGTGGCGGCAGAGCCCGCTGGGAGGGGGGGGGCGCGCGCGCAGAGGGCTGCCGGGTGAGCGGGCGGCCTCTCGCTCCGCGTGTCCCGCCAGCCCAGCTCGGGCGGGGACAGCCCCCAGCCTCTTCCTTCCGCACCCTGGTGCGGGCCGGGGTGCAGGCTGTTGACCCTTCTCCGGTCGCCTCTGATAAAAAGTGTTGGGGGGTGTAATTTTCGTCCCCGCTGCCTTTACCTTCTGCCTTAGTACAAGTCCCGATCTTCAGCCGGCAGCCTGCAGTTGTGCTCGAGTGCCGCTTTGGACGTGTGCTGTTACAAAATACACTTTCTGCTCACTTCTAAGAGAAAGCTGTCCAGTTGTGTAGAATGAGGGTGGTTGTAAGCAAAGTGTGTCCCTCGTGTTATCCACACGTCTAGGGCTCGTACCGGTGTAGGTCAGTGTGAGTAGGACGGTGGGACACACTGTTAGTGGTTTAACCCCAGCCAGCAGCCCAGCCCCAGGCAGCCGCTCCTCACTCCCTCAACAGTGGGACTAGGGAGAGAAGGGGAGAGGTAAAAAGGTAGAAAACTCTGGGGCTGAGATAAAGAGAATTTAATAGGGAAATCAAAAGCTGTGCAGACAAGCAAAGCAAAACAAGGAATTAGTTCACTACTTCCCGTGGGCAGGCAGGTGTTCAGCCATCTCCAAGGAGAGCAGGGCCCCATCACAGGTAATGGTTACTTGGGAAGACAAATGTCATCACTCAGAACATCCTCTTCCCCCACTTTCTATACGGAGCATGATGTCATTTGGTCTGGAATATCCCTTCAGTCTGTTTGGGTCACCTGCCCCATCATGTGTCTCCTCCCTGCTGTATTCAGCAGAAATCCAAAACACAGCCCCATATTAGCCATTGTGAAAAAAATTAACCACCCCAGCCAAAACCAGCACAATGGTAATATGTATGTTTGTATGTTTTCTGTAGATGCACTGTGGTTTGTTGCAAAACCTCACATCTCTGTGTCTATTCAAAGTTAGAGTGATACGCGCTTTCAAACTTAAGGTAGGGGGAATTACTGCCCAGCTGAGGCTTAAATTATCGGGAGAGTAACTTTCTCAGCATATTCTTATGCAGGCAAAATATTGGTAGCCTCTAAGGTAAATTCAAGACAAGCATGTATTAAAATCTGATAGTGAAAATAATCTGCTTTTTGCTCGAACATGACTGATTTGTAGATAATACTGAAAGTTCTGAAAACATTTTGCTGACATGACATATCTATAAAGTTGCCCAACTTGGAATGTGTATTGCTTTACCTATAGCATTTCCACTTTGTTATTTGAAAAAATACACTGTTTCAAATATTTGTTTGAATGCAGTTCCTGACATCTACTGCTCTTCTAGGTTGATCAACTCCAAAATGTTATCTCAATATCTGTGCCAAGTTTGCAAATGTTTGTTTCTGCGCAACTTGAAACTGAATTCAGTAAATGTGGCTAGTTTGGCCAGAAGGATCCATTCTTCATCAAATAAGCTTTCCGACTCTGAGTCAGAGGAACAAACTGTCCAGAAATGTGAAACTGAAGAGTTGCCTCAAAGTACAGAAAACAGTAATTTTGGAAGATTTCATATACCAGTGATGCTGGAGGAGGTTGTTAATTGTTTATCCCCCCAGCCAGGTCAGGTGAGTTAAGTGATTAATGAACATTTGTGATCCATTAACAGTCCAACAGAAAAATTCATGCGGTGTAGGGATAACTTTTGTTTAGAGAAATAAAGGGATGCTCTTAAACAATCAGTTGTAGCTTTTAAAGGTTCTAAATTGTTTTGAAGTTCAAAGTAAGTCTCTGTATTCAAACTAATAAAATTCTGGTGTCTGTATGCCCGAATCTCCAAGTAGGGGTATTTGTTAAAACTGTTCGTATTTGACTATTCTGTTGCTTTTGTGCTTGTCTTTCTGAATTGCACTTGTGTATTCTTAAGGTTATGTTAATTACGTATAGTAGTGGGGAGTTCTCATACATGGTTATGTCATCAGTTTTTGGAGAGCCCTCTTGCTCTTGTGTGAGAGGTGGTAAGTATGTGGGTTTTAAAAATGGTCATCATCATCATCTCTTGTTCTGAGACAGTATTTCCATTGTTGGAAGCATTGCCTTAAGATATGCTTTCACTGCATGAGGTGTGCTGCAGAGGTACTGTAAGTATAAAATGGCTTTGTGGTACCAGAAATGGTTTAGTCTCATTAGCATGGAACTAGTACAAGCCTTCTTATTTGGGTATGGTACTGTAAGTAGTTTGCTTTTGTTATCTGGGGTGGTTCAGGTCTTTACACTGCTGTATTGATATATCTACATTGCATGTATAGTCTGAGTATATGGTTATACATGTCCTTGAAAAAAATGATACTCAGTGAAATGTTTTTTATCTGGGTGGTCTTAGTATTAATTTGAAAGGATTTTTTAATACAATGTAAATTCTTAAATAATGTTCACATTTCAGATACTTTCATCTGTGAATTTAGTGCTTATGTTAGCTTCACAGAATCTTACTAATTTAGGCTTATCTGTGTAGTTTTACTACAGAGGCTGAAATAATAGATAAAGAAGTAGAAAGGTCAAAGTGTGTGTATGTTTTTTTTTTTATTTGAAAACAGCATCATCCAACAGTGGCAAAGTGGTATGGCAAGTTAGACGTGGATTCAGTGATGAAAAATTTGCAGTCAAATCTTGTGCCGCCTTGTGTATCATTTTAAGTCTTTGCAGAAGCAGAGAAAATGCAAATAGTGTTGATACACATTAGCATACACATTGCTCTTGCATGTGTCCTACTGTTGAAGATACCTAATTTAGAGAAATACATAAGGAACTTTGAGTTCAGATTTCATTCTGATGTCAGAACTATGGTGACATTTTCACACATTAAATGAACATATAAACTCTGATACACTATGTGAAATATTTTTCCAGTGGTGTAAGTTTTTACTCAGATAAGAAGAGCCTGATGAAGTGACTGTTCATTAAAGTCTCTTTGTTGATGCAGAAAAACCTTACTTGGCAAGTGAACTTGTAAAAGAAACTATTCAAGGTTATAAACTATGGAGAGTAACTAACTGCCTCTGAACATTTTTTTGTAATTTAAATATTTATGGATGTAAAATAGCTGATTATTGGGGTGGGATTTTTTCAGTTCTGTGTATACATGGTTTTGCAGATTCCTAAGCCAGTAGTGAACCAATAATGACTGCTATAAGAGAGCCCAAATGTGTTTACCTCAAACAGAAGCATTTCTAATACTGCTAACCTGTTCAGTGTGACTGAAACTGGAAACTCTTCAGCACTTCAATTTTTCTTTTTCTGTATCTATTTGCAGCATGTTCTGAAGCCTTAAAAATAAGTAGTGTGCAAAAGGATGCAATGTGTCAACTGAGTTTTGCTAGTGTAAGTGAAATTTCGAATACAGGTTGAGACATTTTCTCCCTAACCCGAGTGGTGGTAATCAGTTTGTATTAACATGGATATCAACTGGGAGTGTCATATAAATTTACATTTTTAAGACTATAGTCATGACAGGGAGGTCTACAAACACTTTATTTTGTGGGCAGGAAAGGTAGTGCTCTGATCTTGAATTTAGTTTTTCTGCTTTATTCTCTCCTACGCACATAAAGATTTCCTTTACTCAGCTTTAATAGAGTTATATTCTTGGTTATGAAATAGCTGATTTGGGCCTCTATTTCTTCTTGTGTCCTAAGACAAGGAGTTGCCAATATAAAGAAAATCTAATTAGAAAGATGATGTTCTCCTTATAGTTATGGTCACTGAATGGGATTTTCATTTTACTTATAGAGGTTCTTACAAAAATAAATGTTACTTAAGAGTGAGTCACTGCTGAGATAAAGATGTTAGTGCCCTCCTACTGAATATTCTTGTTAACTGTCTCCTTTGGGGAATCTGTTTGTCAGAAGTTTGAGTAATAATACTTCCATTTATCTTTGAATCTTCTTTTATTGCCTTGTTTTGCAAAGTCCCTGTAGTAGTCCTGTCTTTGAAGCAAAGACTACAAATTAGTTCTTACTGATCTACCTCACTTCTCAATGAAAAGTCTGTTGCAGTAAGTCCACACGTAAGTAATTTCCTCTTTTAAGTTTACTGTATTGATTACGCTACATTTTAATCTTCTCAGTCCACGGGTATTGTTTGCAAATACCTGACCAATGATTTGCAGTTGTCTGGACAATTCTCTGTTCTCCTAAGGAACCAAACATATTTTGAATCAATGTGTTTGGGCATCCAGAACTGCGTTTCCCCAGTTTTCAGCCTACTTTTTCCTATTTTTTCCCTTTGCAATAGTTCCTTGTCTTTTAAACAGAGATGTGGATCTTTTCCACATACTGTGGCTATAATGTTAAGTAAAAGAATTTAATTAGCAGTGAGTTGTAGTATGAATGCCAGAGGATGAAACTCTGAAATTTTAACTGTTCTTATGAGAATCTTAATCGTTTTTGAGTTGCAAAGCTCTAGGAAATGGTAGTGCTCCAGCACCAACAAATACTTCTATATGTAATATTTAAACTTCAACTAGAAGAAAAGCAAATACTATGCCCTTCTCAGATTATATGGGGAAGCCTGTAATCTCATGACATCTATGGTTTTATATGATTGATTTTATTTATGGTTGACTATGATCTAGAAGAGACTAAAATGGAGATGCTATAAGCTCTGCTAGTATTATTTGGTTTATGATAGTTGTAGAAGCTTTTTTTTTTAGTATCTGTAAATTAAATGGTAGGTGGTCAAACTTGAGGTGAGAAACAATGAATGAAACCTTTAGTTTTCTCCAGTGTTTAAGTGGTTCATCAGAAGCAGTTATTAGTAGATGATTTTTTACCTCATTATGTTGTGTCAAAAAAACAAGGCAGTTAATTTTCCCCAAAGACATCTTGTCTGACATCTTCTTGAGTTAGTTGGGACTTACCGTGGATGTTTCCCTTTTGATTCTCCATAAAGTTATTCAGATTGTTTTTGCTACTTGACATTCATTGAAGGAGGTATCCTCTTTGTCTTGGAAACAAGGTGTTATACCTAGTTTTTAGAAAGAGATGAGTATTTCTTAAAACATGCAGCTTTGCCATGAGCTTTCCTTTCACTCTTTCAGGTACATATTGCTTTGTTTTCAGGACAGTTACTATTTTCATGCATCCGAACATCAAATGATTCTTTTTCAGAAGGGAGTGTGAGCATGGCCTTCTAAAATAACAGGAAGGAACTATAAGACATTGTTCTGTTGTGAGTGAAGTGCTACTTGAGCTCTGGAGTTCAAGTTTAAAGACAGTAGCTTTTCACCTCCTGGAGGTTCTGTTGCTCTGTTGGATGTTGATCTGGAGCATGGTTGTTTCCTTCCTTTTGTGCGGAGCTAGATAGTCAAGTAATAGATGGCACTTGGAGGAAGCTGAGGTAGACTGCTGGTGTGAGAAAGCAGAGGCAGTTCTGAAACTGCTGTTTTAGTTTCTGTGTGTTCTTGACCATACATCAGTATTCTCTTTCTGCCTTGTACTGAGTATAAGTGCTTTAAGGCACTTTCTCTGTACAGCACCCTGCAGAGGGGACTTCTGTTTTGTGACAAAGGTTTCCAAGTACTGTGGTATATAAATAGTTACATGTCTGTGCTGGTGACCAGGGTTCTTATCACAGTACCTCCAAAGCCATCTGCAAATAATTTATAACTGGAATGACCTGTTTACACTAGAGGTTCTCAAAATTGTAGTTTTCTGCAGGTTGTCCAGAATAAACAGGAATTGAAAAGAGATCTGGAAAAATTAATTCTGAGTTCTCAAGTTGTTCTCTGAGTTTTTTTGTAAAATGCAGCCAAAATATCAAGTGTGGAAGGGAATTTTGATTGCATCATGAGGTAAATGATGAAATACTTGTTTTGGAAAAGCACAACAACACATGGACATAGTAGAAGTTTTTATTGTTTTAGCCTGTTTTTCACTGGACTGGTAAAATGAATAAGGTGACATAAAGTAATTGATTTCCATAATGTTCTTTATTGTAGAAACAGCTGTATTTTTTTTGTGGGAAGCATGCTGAAAAGATCTTTCCTTATGCAAATTTTATGGCTAATTTTTCCCTGTCAGCAGCACAGTGATCTATGTAGTGCTTGTTGTAAAAAAGAAGGGAAGATACAGAAACTTGTGAGAGTCAATAAATTAATATAGAGAAATTCTGAAAATACTCTGGGAATTACAGAACACACTTTGTTCCCATGGTACTTGAGTGTTACTGGGGCATATTGAGAGTTGTTTCAATTGATCATGTAGTTCCTGTGTATTCTTTCTGTCACTCTTATCTTGCTTGATGTCCTGGCTGCACATACTGTAAATTTGCGGAAGAGGATAGCCGGGCTTCAGATCACAGCTGTGTATGGAAGTGTGTAATAAAATGTGCATCGAATGTGTATATGTGCAAAGTATATTTATTTTTGGATGTATCTATTAGGAAACTAGTTAAATGGATTCTCATCAGATAGCACTGTTTAAAATACTTGACTAAAATCATACTTTAAGAGGGATGTTTTTAGTGAACTTAGCATTTGAAGTTAGTGCATGAAAATGGAAAACATTTTCAAAACAATTTTGACTAAGATATGTAAAAAAAAGTACTTCAAGTATTTATTATTATTTTAAATAATAATATTGTCTGATTTTACGATGGTAGTGTATATATGTGGATTTGGAATAGCAGACCCCATTTGCTTACGTTCCTTGACTTACAACCAATTGCTCTCTGCTGTGACATGCAGTTGAAATAAAATGTCGTAAGGTAGAAGGAGTATTATTTGACAGTGTAATATGCCAACAAATGTCACACATGTTTTACAGTATCTGCATCTGTATGAGTTCCATCATAAGATGAGAGAGGAAAGAAGGAGACTGGGAAGAAAACAGGACAGGAGGTAGCATTCATGAACAGCTTGCCAGTTGACAAGGCAGAGAAAGTCAGTTATGCTCTTCAATTGTCTTGTTTTGCTGTCTTCTGTAGTGGGCCCTCCGAAAATACAAGGACCTTAAATTCTTTATTGACAGATGACTTAAAACACATGCGATTTATTTGAGAGCACTGCATAACTGTTCTCTATTTTGAAGCTGGTACTGCTGAGTGATTAGACTGTGGTACTGGGAAATGAAATATGATTTGGATCTGAATGATGGCAGGATATGAATGAGGCATGGTGAAGAAGTCCCTTCAGATTTTACTTTTTTTATCCTTCAAGAATTTGGTCTTTAGAGAGAAAATAACTAGAATACTTGGATGAGAGGAAGAGTAAGTTGATGGCTACAGCTGCACAGGAAAGAATCTTCAGTTCTTGCACATCTGCCTGACCACCTCATCTTCCCACCTGCATCATGGCTCTCTGAAGGCATATCTAAACATTATCATAAGACACAAGTAGAAGAGCTCTCACCAACTTTGTTCTGCATCTTTCTCTATTGCGGTAGAGGAAAGCAAGCCTGCAGCTGCTATATCCAAAGAGATCAGCAAGGGAACAGGGTCTGCCTACTGAAAACGACTGCAGATGTGCAGATTTCATTTTATGGTGATACTGGGTTAGCTTGATGATACCATTCTATCACATAACAAATGATAGTGCTTCAGGAGACTATTTAAGATGCTGTGTTATAATAAAGCAAGATTCAGTGCTTTCGGGTGACTCAGCTTGTAATGACGCTATATATGCTCTCCTTTTCTGTTGTGACAGCATTAGTCTTTGCACCACTTGGGGAAAACTAATAAAATTCACCAGAAAGTAATCTAAGCCCTTTAAATTTTAACTTGAGTGAGCCTGTGTTCTCAGAAAGGGTGATAATTAATATATGTAGCTACTCATTTCCTCCTCATCTAGTACTGT
This sequence comes from Rhagologus leucostigma, assembly GCA_013397725.1. Taxonomy (NCBI): domain Eukaryota; kingdom Metazoa; phylum Chordata; class Aves; order Passeriformes; genus Rhagologus; species Rhagologus leucostigma. Next base: position 64,646 of record VZTD01001604.1, read on the forward strand.
GTGTCTTTAGTCAGCCTTTTGGCTAAGCTTTCTTATTAAATATTTGAATTTGAGTTTGCAAACAGGAGTGCAGACTTTTTCTATCACACAAAATATTACTAGCAATTGAAGATCACAATTGGAGTATGGGAGATACCTGCAGGTTGTTTTCTTACGTTGTGTTTCATACTGTTGGGAGTAGTTTTGCATGGAACTGTTCTGGATAAAGAGATGGTTAAAAGTTAAGCTGCTAAATTTGATGTTTAAACGGGTATCTGAAGTCATGCAAATGTATGGTCTGACTTTTTTAAAAAATATTTTTTCTTTTTCCCAGACTTTCTGAGCATGTTATCTTCATTCCAGTGATGTTTGCTGATGCTCAGCATCTTGGGAAAATACTCTTCTAATAGTTGTGTTTTAAACACCAAAATAAATCAATATTGTTTCGGGCTCACTCTGTATTAAAATGGTATTATTTAATGTCAAATTGATGTAGGAACCTGGCAGCGAAGGCTTATCAAAAACATGTCCATGGCTTTTTTTGGGTTGACTAACCATAAATAATAAAGAATTAGATTTTTACTTGAGCCTTTGTAAAATTTTTCACTGCATCTTAAATATTTCTTCAGTTATAACTGAGGAAAGAAGTTTCTTATGAGGTAGCTGAGGAAGTCAGCTTTTTCTTGTTAAGTCTGATGATTAGCTGAAGTCATTCAGACACTGAAATTTTAATTTCCTATGGAAATGATAATAATCGTGTGCTTGAGTCATGATGTCATTGAATCCAATTCCAGACAACATTACTCTTAGGAAAATGAGTGAAGTAAATAATGCATACTGAAGCGAGGTCTGCTAGTACTGGCTAAAAGCAGGTGACAAAGGCAGGTTGTGGTGGTTTTTGTTTGCTTCTCTTACCTCTTATGCAAGAGCGAAGAGGGGAGGGGCTCATCTGTGTTCTCTTGCATTGAAAAAACTTGCTCCCAGTAATCTTTCTGGATGTTTCACTCAGCTACGTGAAATGCAGTGTTTGGCTGCAGGTTTCTCGCTAGGCAAGGAGTGCCACTTGGCATACATGAGAGGGTCTAGGACATGGCTCCCTTTGCTTCTGGATGTGTGAGGATTAGAGTGGTTTGCCAGTGACTGGACTTTTGCCAGGCTTCTGTGATGAACCTACAATTGATGACTGAGAAAGATGTCATGTACTTTAAGATAAGTTGTAGATGTTTTCCGGTGATGTATTCCAGTATGTTCTGTGGAATCAAGACCACAAATTAAGGTATGAGGCTTTAGAAAATAAGTGAAGAGAGCAAAAGAAAGAAGAGGTAAAATGCCTTTTTTGTATGTTTCCATACAAAACCAGTTCATTTGTGTTCATATGTTGTTTCATATTTAGCTGTAATCGGAAAACTGAACCCTTGTGAAGAAAATATTTTGGAAGTTATTTTGAGGCATTAAGTGATTATGATTGATGGGTGCTTCGAAATACGTTTATAGCAATCTTTTTTCTCCTCTGTGTGAAATAAAGACATGGTTGAAAGTGCAAGTTACTGAAATTCTTGGATACGCAAACTTAGTGATTTTACAGATATTTCAACTGTATACTAGTATAATTTAGTAGCATCCTCTGTTAGTGTACCAATGCAATGAAGGTGAAAAATGGGAAATAATGGTTGCATTATGTTGAATTATTGAATAGACCAATACTGGGAAATCATTTTATATTGTACTTAGTACGTGATCTGAGAAGCTTGTTTTCCTACAAAATGCCAACTATTAATTTATATTCTCTTTGTGATGTAGATTGTTAGACTTGGTGTGTAAACAACTTTTTATCATTCCATATTCTGTCAAAAGTACTTTTGGAAAAAATTAGTCCAGTTATGTTTAGCTATCAGTCCTTATTTTCTTATATTACAAGTGATAACTTTTTACGTAGATGAAAGACATGTACAGTATAGAACTGATAGGAGGTATCTTTTGCTTGCAACCAAAATTCTTCTTTGCTGCGTACTTAATTTGATTTTTTCTTTTCTTTTTAGTAGGTGCCAGAAAAAAACAGCTTTTATGGTGTAATGTATTACCATTAGCAAAAATATAGAATTGTAAACTTTCACTTTTTTGGTCAGCTTTATTTTCTGGCAGGTCATGTCATCCTGCATAATACCTTTTAATCCCTTTATAATATTTTCACTGACAAGTTCAGCTCTTGTATACTTGAGCAAGCTTTGGATGGGAATAACGCCTGTATAGATCAGTAGCTGCTCATAATTTTCATAGTGGTGTCATCAGTATCATCTTATTGGTACTGGGTCTATAGATTTGTATAAAGCTTGTTTACCTTGCATAGGTTTAAAACATTTTCAAGTTTACTGCAGGGAAACCTGTAATGAGGCTTTGCTCTACAGGGTTACCTTAACCACTTTTTGCCACAGATGTTTTTATTTTCCAGAAGTTCCTTTTTTATTCCTTTTTATTCCTTTTTATTGTTAAGTAATTTTATGTTACAACAGGGCAGTATTTTGTTATTGATTGATGTTTAGATGACATCAGAACATACAGTCATATAGTAAGTCATCTTTCATTTTTAGAGTTCTTATAGAAGTAACAGAATGCAAATGAAAATTGCAACTTTTCAGGATGGGAGTATAGCATATCTAGGTGTCTGTGGACTGTGTGATTCACTGGATTTGTAATAATATTTTCCCTTCTGTGAGGCAATGATTTTGAATAGAGGATTAAAAATCAAAGTGCTCTAGTTTAAAAACAGAGATCAGGTATGTCTGGTTTACTTTATGAAACTGAACAAATTTGCAAAATACTTTGAATTCTCATAAGAGAAAGCAAAGGTTATTAGCGTGCTAAAGCCTAAATATTGCTTCTTACTAAATTTGAATAAAATAGTATAAAAATGCAAGAATATCTTGGTCTGGTTGACCTCTTATTTTCTTAGTTCTAGGATAGTTTTTCTTATTTGCATGTGAATAGCAGCAAAGTGCATGTTTTAATAATGTTTTCTGCTGAGACTTTGAGTGTGTATAGTTTAGTTAATTTAGAAAAATAGTAGACCTCTTCCAGCATTTCTGTAAAAGTACATTTCTCTACTAACAAATCGTTTTTGTGATCTCACAAGTAGCTTAGATACCATGTCTCACGATGCCAATGGTTTTTAGCAATCTGATTTATTTAACATAATTTTAAGAACTCTGCCTGTTGTCAGACATATAAAACAAGTATAGTGTTTTAATTTTTGTATATTTAATGGAAATTAAGGACAAATTCTTGGGTTGTTATGCTAAAGTTAAAATATAATCCTTTCTCTACATGGTTGATCTATATGTGCATTAGGTAGGACATAGTGGTAGGTGCAATAAACAATTTTAAGCTCAATTGGGAGGATACAGGATACTTACCATTTTATGTCACATCTTGAATCAACCAAAGAAACAGTGCTTAGAATGGAGAAATACAATGGAAATTTGTAGATACATGATTTGGACTTGATCAGGGGTAGGCAGACTTTGATTTTTAAGATTTAGTCTGAAGTCCTTGTTAAATGGCTTTGAGAAGCTGTACATATTTCAGCTTACATGAGTTATGTTCATTCAGCAAAGGTGACTTCTAGCAGAGCAGAAGAGGAGAAAGTGTCATGGAAACTTTGTTTTCTCCCGTTGGAGATTGAAATGCTAACAAGGAAAAAAAAGATCTCCAATTGCTAAATCTTCTAATCAATATTTTTGCTTTAGCAAAAATAGTTCCAGATTTAGAATAGTTCTAGAAACATGATCTGATTAAATAGTTTAAGTTTTGATAGATGCCATTATCTAAAACCAGCAATAATGCTATTGCAAGTTTGGAAGTGAGTGTACATAGTGTATATTTTGTTTGAAGAGAGAGTACTTATCTCTTTTTTTAATGAGGAATTTTGTACATAGGTAACTGTTCAGCAGGATTGAATGCTGACCTCTGCTGGCATTGAATTTATAAGCAAGCTATTATCTAGGGAAGGTATTAAAAAAAGAAAATGACCTTGGGAAATGGTCTGGAGTAAAACCTGCTGCCCTTTGTGCAGGGGCCTGGACAAAATGGTGGTTCTGTCCTTTGAGAATCTCCTTCCACTGGCCTGTTCAGGTAGATATAGCCAGACAGTGCTGGGGAAATAAACTAAATAGTTTGTTTTGTTCTTGTACACGGACATATCTTATATGCTATTCACTATTTAAACTTTGCTTTGAATTTAGATTTTTGTCTCTTGAATTATATTCCTACAACCTTTGAATCATTCACAGATTATGGATTAATTCATTCAAATTCATTACACAGAATTTATGTTTACAGCTCTCTTATAAAGTAGCACAATAGTATTGCTTCTACTTCGCAGAATTTAGAGGCAAGAATACTGAAATTATGCTTTGGGTGCCCAAGCAGAAATGCCTCTTCTGGTTTTTCAAAGAGGTTAGCATTTTGGTTTAGAGCTTTGCAACACTTTGGAGGGACATCCACTTGCAGCTGTTGAGGTCACAGTGTGTCTGGGAAGCATATCTGAGTTTCTGAGTTTTACAGACAGAAAAATGAGAAACAGTGTGACCTACCTGCTTGGTGTAGTGACCTTCTGACAATCACAGGAGCTGGGTGGCCAAAGTTCCAGTGTCCATCTATCAGCTGAGTGCATTTCTCAGTTACTGTGTTGGATATTGCAATTTCTAGTGTTACTTCACTTTTGGAAAGAAAATTCAAATGAAAGTGATTGATTCATTCCTTAGGGTTTGCTGGAAGAGCCAAACTGAACAGGGAGCCAGTGAAATGTCGTGCTGCCACTGAAGGGGACAAGTCCAGCATCCCTGCTCCCCCCATATCACCATCTCCCTAAGCTGCTATCCCTACCTGACTTCTGCAAATCGGTTAAACGCACTAATATGTCAGAAAACAATACTTTTTCTTCTATTTTAGTTTTCTGGGTTGTGTTGCTGAGTTTAATTTGCTTAGGGAAGTACACAGTAAGCACCTGTGCTGAGAGAAATTAACTACAAGAGGGAAAACACACATGAGAAAATAATGCCCAATTACTCCTACACCTAACTAACACTTAACATCCTGTGCAGCCGTAGTCTTAGTACCAATCTTTGGTAGGTTGTTGCTCTTTGACTTCCCTGTGAGAAGATGACGTATGCCTGTTCTGAGTTACAGCTTTTTCACTTGCTAAAAATGAATGTTAAATACTGAGATTTGCAGGTTCTAGTATATTTCTGGATAAAACATGCTTTAATTTAAAAATATCTCTTAATTGCAACATCCATGCTCATTTTAAACCTCAGGAACCTTACCTGTTCCTCCCTTTTGTCCAGGCCTAAAATAGAACTCTTGCGTTCTTACGTGTGAAAGGCTTAACACATCTCCAGCTGCACTGGACATGCTGCTCTCTGGATATAGATTCATGCTTCCTCTTGCTCTTCTGGTTTTGCAGCCATGGAATGAGCTCACAGCAAAACTGTCCTTTTCCTTGCAGCTTGTTTTCAGGTGAATAAGCCGATTGAACCTGTGAGAACAGGGCCAGTGTGTGCAGCTAGAGCTGAAGATGATAGTGAGCAGCCAGCTGTTTTCAGAAACAGCGAGCTGTTTGCATCAGCTGGTCTGTATGAACTGAAGGGCTTCTCAACAGGTTGTCTGTCTTGAGTCTGGGCACCTCTCATCCACTCACCTCTTTGACTGCTTGCACTGTGTCGGCACCATCAGACCAGAAGCTGAGAGCAAGAAACATGGCTTTCTTTCTCCACGATCTTGCGCTTTCAGCTTTGGCATCATAGCCTGAGCATTCAGAAAGAATAACTAGGACAGAACTCTTACTTTGAAATCTAACATGTTTTTGGAGGTCTACGAGAATATCAGTAGAAGGCTGTTTCACCCAGGATTGTCTTCCTGTTATTGTCATTGCAAAACTTGAAAATGTCATTACTGCTTAGTGCAATGGTAGAATTGTTATAATTCAAAAATCTAACCAAAGATTTTTTTTTCCCAAAACAGGGAAATGGCTGAAGACATTTTGTCGCTTTTCCCCACCCCCTTCCATCAGCTGGTGACCTTACTTCTGACAGAAAAAATTTCAGCCTTCAATTGTTAAAATCAGCCAGGGCTCTTAAGTGACAGAAAACAGGATTTTTCAATGGTAGATATTTTTATTAATAATAAATAATGCTACTTGAGCAGCTTGTTAAAAAAGCAGATTTAAAATGTGCTGCTTCAGCTTCAAACTGTACAAACTGCATTATTTGTATTTTGATTTTTTGAGATGTTTATCTGAAATGGAGTTGAAAACAGTGCTCCTGAAAGTCTCTCCTTCAAAAAGCCTACTTGAGCAGTTGTGTCAGTATACACTTTTGGTCATCTAAACATAAAACAAGACTTTTGCTAAGAAGCTCAATGTAACTACTTTCCTTTTGATCGTGCATCCTTGTGGGTGCCTGGGTAGTTCTGTAGGAAAAGTTTTGCTGAATGAGTCAGTGGCACTGAGTCATAGGCAGCATGAAGCCTGTAGTGCTGTAGACTAACTAATTGGTAACAGTCTCAAATGTAATTAAACCACAGTTGTCAGCTCTATGTTACTGACTGACATCCCACTGAAGTATTTTGTTTTTAGCAACTTAGATTAATTGTTCTTTGCTGTTAAAATTTGTGTGTTTTAAGATGTCCTTTCTGTTGAATAGACCAGCCATTGCCATTATGTTTTACTATCCTCTCTGATTTTTATAGTACTCAGTTTGAATTTTTTCCCTGCATTAAGTCACATATTCAGTAATTATGCTTTTTACCATGCCTGTGCATTTACAGATGTTTAGAGTCCTTTGAGGACTTTTAAAAGTTTTCATCATTAAGAACTGTCCTATTAGTAGTGATTAATGTTTTTTCACTATTCCTAAACTCTTTAAAGCATCATTCAAAACTTTTTAAAAATCAAACTTAAATATATTTTTGTGTTGACTTGCAGATTACATTTTCAATTTTGCTAGTTTTCGCTTGTGTTGTGCACTGTTTTATAATAATAAATGGCTTTTCTTTACCCCAGTGCATGCCCACCGTCTCCAGGTGATGGCAGTGGTTTCCAATATCATTGGAGCCTTTCTTTCTCCTGTTCTTCAGTTGCTTTGTGTGCGTGTTTCTTACCATCATGCAGCTTGAGGCAAAGGGCTGTGTGGGGGACGTGGGAGAACAGGACATGTCTCGAAGCTGTCTCTTTCGTTAAGGAAAATAAAACAACCTTAAATATTGGGAGAAAAGCAAGGTTTAATTTTTTTTTTTGATCATTTGCATTATTAGAAAAAACAAACCTTGCCGGCTTTGTACAGGACTTCTGCTTGTTCCCACTGAGAACAGAGGAGTGAAAACATGAATGGATGGTTGCAACTGAGTTTCTTATTTCTAGAAACCACCGAGATAGTAATTTTGAACTTTAAGAAAGGTGTATGCTGCTTCCATATGTGATGAATACTGAAGCTGGGATGGTGAACAAATGTCTTTTTAGAGATTGAAGGAGGAAGAGGATTCTTTGATTACATATTCTTTTTCTCTTGAGCAGTTTTTCTTCTCACTGAAGCTCTTTAGATCTAAAGATACTGCAAAATCACAAGACCATCAGTAATACAGCACTCGTTCACATCAGGAGTGTACCTGACCAGATGTCCAGTCTCTGGCAGTGCCCAACAGCAGGTGCTAATGGAAGCCTAAAAGAAGGGGATGGGAGAGAATGATTATTTTCTACCTTGTAGTTTCTTCACCTGACAACAGTAATTTAAGGACTTCCTTCTAGGGGAAAGGTCGAGGGTTGTATTTGTATAATATCGTTGGCATTATGTTTTTTCAAGTTTGACCTCTCTAAAAAATGTGTTAAATACTAGACCTCTCCCCACAATGTTATTCATAGTTTCAATATTTGCATGAAAAGCACTTTTTTATCTGTTCCAATTTGATGCTTGATAATATCATCAAGTTCCCTGAGCTCTTGTATTTTGAGATAAGTGAATCATACCATCTGCTACAGCTGTATAAAAACAATGTTAATAGTGCTCCATAGAAAACTGCTGGAGCCTTCGGATGTTTTATTGGACTAGAGAGATGTGTCCTACAGGAATCCTTTTCCACATTTCTTGTGGAAAATTTCCATATTTTCTTGTCCTCATCTAAGCACAGTTTCAAATAAAACAGCAGTGATGGAAGGTGTTCTGTTCTCTCCTGAAATGATTGGTTGGCTCTGAGATTTGTTCTTTGAATGTGATTTTATTGTTTTTCTGGACTGTAGATTTCCCTCATAGCAACTTTCTCCTAGGAATTCAAGGCTTACTGATGCAGTTCTTTTCCAGCCTTCTTCCTTTTTAAAGGATTTCCTCCTTCATGCATTTTTCCTTTGTTGTCTTTATCTTGGTTTTATCTGGTTTTGCTTCTTTTCTAACAGGTTTTTATGTTTCCCCAGTTTACGCTTAATCTCCATAAAAGTGTTTATTATTTTGGTTTTGCATGTTATCTAAATTTTAAAAACTAAATTTTTAAATAGGTTTATGGCTGTAACTCTTTCATGTAGGTATTTGTTTTATTTCATCAGTTTATGAAGATGCAAACATGTTTTGAATATGGTCACCAAAATCATATTTATCCTAGAGGCTAGTAATAAAATTAGATCTTGAAGAGTAAAATGCAGCATATTTCGAAGTATCTTTTTCAATTTGAAAGAAGCAGTAAAGATTTAAAGCAAAGCTTTCACCTGCCTTACAGTCACTGAGGAGAATAAAGCTGTGCTTGGAAATATTCTGTTTCTAGATAAAATAAAATCAGATAAATTTAGCTGAATTGGAAGGGTCTTTTTTTGTTCTGTGCAGGAGATTTAAGAAAATATTTCTGTGGTGGAGACTTGTAGCTTGGATTTTAAATTTAGTAACTTGGGAATTCAGTATTGTGCAGTAGTTTTGGTGATAAAGTCAATTACTTTGTAAAATATTATTAACATAATCCTGGTTATAGAGTTAAAAGTGGTGCTAGTTTCCTATTTGTTCTCATCCCATTTCTCACACACTATTAGCACATATATTTTTTGGGTTTTAGGACTTCAAAATTCTTTGGATTAGGTTATTGCTTGGCAGAATCAGTCTGTTCTAAGTTGGAGTACTGAAGATGAAGAAACAAGATTGCTCACCTGTTAATGGGATTTTTGTATTTCAGTACAAAAGTCTGGGAAATCTCACCAGTAGTGGGATTGTCATTGGCTTTAGGTAGAACTTTTCAGGAATGTTTACATACACTAATTAATAAATCATGCCTTTTGAATTGTGTAGGTCAATGCTTTATTCATAACACAAAAAATAATTAATGGTGATAATATACTTAGTAGAATGCTTAAATATTTAGAGGTTGTCTTCTGTGTACATTGACATTGCATGTTACAGCCAGTGGTTTTGCCTTGCTGTGGTAGATGGATTGCTTTTACAAGTGTTGCACAAAATTTCTACTGGATTAGTTTGTTCTTCCAGGCAGGAAAGGAAAAAATTAAAATCATTAAGTGGCATCAGTAGGACCAGTCTTGAAAGTATTTGTTAGTCTTTTATCTGCTGGTAGAGAGAAAAATTAGAGACTCAAGACTTCATTTCAGCAAAGGTTATAAAAAAATTCTGTCTTGTTGACCTGTCTCTGAATGGGCATGAATAAGTGCTCAGAACCTGATGGAGCTGGCATTTAGAAAATCCAGAAGATAAATTTTAACACCTACTAAGGCATGAAACAATTAAAGTACTAACTTCAGAATCGTTTCAAAGACCGTAATAGTTAAAATAATTTAACAAACAGTCTAGTAAGTACACTTGGAAACATATTCTTAGTCTTGTGTTTTTTATGGTTCTGTAAAGCATTTTCCTATACAGTTTAGGAATGTCATTATTTTTGCTCTGCAAGTCAGGTTGCTAGTTTTCTATTTGAGTAGTATATTAAAATATATGCATGCTAAAAGCAAAAGAGTGGAATACAAGGGTCAAGTTATCAAAAACAACAATGACATTATTTTTAAGCAAAACAGTGATTCTTACCAAAAGCAGTGTATACCCATACTGTTTTTTTAGGAGCAAGAGCTCACAGTTGCAAGTAAACGTATCAAGCTAAGTTTAAAAATATTGCTCTGGTTCTGGCCAGAACAGGGTTAATTTCTGCAGCAGCCAGGAAGAAGCATGACTAGGACGTGGAGGTTATTCCATACCACTGCACGTCATTGCTGGGGAGAGGCAGAAGGGACTCACTCTCTTCTGGGAAGAAGGGGTTCCTTTGGGTTGAGAAAGCATGGTGGAGGGAGCTGTCTGGTATTCTCTGTTATTGGGGATGTTTGTCTGTGTAAATAATTTCTTATGTTATTAATATTGTTGCTGTTAATGTTTGTTTTCTTATATCGTTGCTGTTTCCAGTAAATTGTTCTTACCTCGACCTGTGATCTTTACCACTTGTGCCTTCAATTCTCAGTGCCTCTTTACCTCTTGTGCCTTTGATTCTCAATTCCATCCTGCCACAGCGGGGAGGGGAAAGAGGGAGCAAGAGAGAGCGACGTGTGGTTTGGAGAATCTTGGTGTGAGTACTGACTATGGGAGCACCATTCTTAAACCATGACAGCCATATTCGGTGCCTGGTGTCGGTCATGAAGAGTTGAGATAACAGCAGATCTGCCCAGAGCAGGTTGGAAACAAGTTTAATCTAAGCATTTGCTGTATTACAAGTCTGGTGCCACTGGTCACAGTGTTGCTTCGTCTGTTCGTGTGGGTGTGGGACCTAACCCTGAATATACTTCCATATAAGCACTATGTGCCCATCATGGAGCTCTTTTTCAAAGCAGGAAGAGGGATCAGGATTGCTTTGCTGTGCTGTGGAATATCAGTCTATGACATGATGACATCAAGGACAATGAGGTATTTCGGGATGTGTATGCAGTGCTGCTCTCCTACCCTTACNTTTTGAAGGATTATTCTGCTCCAGTGGTTTGGAAATTCACCCCTGAAAAACAGGAGGACCCTGATAAAATGGCAGAAATATTGGACTGAAAAATGCTGTGGTAATTCCAGAGAGGCATGAAGTTATGCAGCCTGATAGGCCCTGGCTAGTATTTATCAGACAGTGCTTGATACTAGACAGCACCCTCAGGGAGGAGGAGGAAAGCAGAGCAACAGGCAGCACGGCCATTCAAACTGCAGCTGAACCACAGGAACAGCCTGTGCTGGTAGCAGTCGCACCTATACAGACGAAGAAATCCAAGACCAAATCAGTTTGCCTAGTGAGGGATGAAGAGGAAACAAGGCCCTCAGGACAGGAGGAAGAGGCAGGGCCAGAGGTAATTGCCTGATTCCTATCCCTGGCTGAACTGCAAGATATGCAAAAAGATTTCAGCTGCCAGTCACATGAGCCCCTGGTGACCTGGCTGCTCCAGTGCTGGGGTATAGCAACCCAAAATAGGAAATTAAATGGTAGACAAGCAGCTGGGATCCCTGTCCTGGGATGCAGGCATTGACAAGAGGATCAGGAAGAGGACAGAAACTCTCAGCCTCTGGAGGTGACTCCTGTCAAGTGTGAGGGAAATGTATCTTTTCAAGGATGATCTATCAGTGCACTGAGACAAGCGGAACACCATGGAGAAGGGTATCCAGTACCTGAGAGAATTAGCTGTGCTGGAGGTGCTCTGTAAGGATTCAAATAATGAGCAGTCCCCTGTAAATCCGGATGAAGTCCAGTGTAAACAAATCATATAGCAGATGTTCCTGTGGAGTGCACCATTGCCATATGCCAACTGATTGGCAGTAATGTCATGGAAAGAACAACAAAGTGTGGGTGATTTGGTTACCAAACTGGCTATATGAGGAATGTGTCTCTTTCCCTCTACAGGCCTGTGTCTCGTCTGTGGAAAGAGTGTCCAAGGACTTCTAGCGATTCAAAGAGGACTCCTAGCAATTTAGAAAAGAAGTGTTCCATGCCGCACCAGTAGAGACCACAGCCTCTGCTACTGGGAGGAAGTACCCCCTACTTGAGAGAGAGGGTACACACCAAGAGGTAACCTGTGGATTTATCTGCCTGATCACGGAGAGGAAGTGGGGTGGAAAACCCACCTCTGCCCTAGCGACATGGGTACATGAGTTGAGTGGAGGAACAATCACTGCAGGAAATTCTTCAAGAATAAATTCTGCTCCAGTTTCCGGGGGGCAAGTCCTCAGGTCCTCAGACAGAATAAAAGGGCTGATGTTACTTCTGATCTTCTTCAAAGGATGTCCAGTTCATATCTACAAGAAGTGAGCAATGAGTTAGAGAGGCCCTGCCTCCAGCCAGGGGAAGGGGAAATCAGATCTATTGGACAGTGTGGATCAGATGGCCGGGCAAATCAGAACTGCAGGAGTATAAGGCTTTAGTTGAAACCTGTGGGAACAATGTACCCTGATGCCATCAAGATACATAGGGGCAGAATCCATATCTATTTCTGGGGTGACAGGGGGATCCCAACAGCTGCCTGTACTGGAAGTTGAAGTGATCCTGACTGGGAGTGAATGGCAAAACACCCCCATTGTGACTGGCCCAGAGGCCCCATGCATCCTTGGCGTAGATTATCTGAAGAGAGGGTATTTCAAGGACCTAGAAGGGCATTGCTGGGCTTTCGGGATAGCTGCCGTGTAGACAGAGGAAATTAGACAGCTGAACACCTTGCGTGGTCTCTCAGAGGGCCCTTCTGCTGGGAGATTGTTGAGGTTTGAAGAACAACAGGCACCAGTAGCTACCATGGCAGTGCACTGTCGACAACACTGCACCAGCTGGGACTCTGTAACCCCCACCATGAGATTTTTCGTGAACTGGAGAGCCAGAGTGGTCAGCAAGACTCACTCGTGCTTTAAAAGTCCTATATGGCCAGTGCCTAAGTCCAGTGGAGGGTGGAGAATGACAGTAGACTATCGTGGCCTGGATGAAGTCACACCATCAATGAATGCTGCTGTGCTGGACATGCTGGAACTTCAATACAGATGAGTTCAAGGAAGAAAAGTGGTGTCACCATTGACAGAGCTAATGTGTTTTTCTCCATTCCTCTGGCAGCAGAGTGCAGGCCAGAGTTTGCCTTCACTTGGAGGGGTGTCCAGTACACCTGGAACTGACTGCTCCAGGGGTGGAAACAGAACCCAGCTGTTTGTTTTGAAAGTTTAGGAGTCTCTGTGATTCCTTTGCAATACTGGTGGCCTGTGTGGTGTTCATGGAGCATGTTTTATTTGATTCCTTTTGGAAGCAGCCATTAAATCTCATTTCTGGAACTGACTAGATTTTCATAGCTGCAGTTAAATTAGAGCGAGTGTTAATGCTGAAAGAGCAGAAGTACTAAAAATAATGTTCCTTTTCAGGCAAATTTACTCAGTAAATACATTTTGCTGTCTTTTGTTTCTTAATTTTGTTGGTCACATTCAACACATTTGTCTGCTGAAAGGTTTTGGTGCAAATATCTGATGCATTCAGTGCTTTCAATGTCTGAATTTTTCTCATAATTTGGTGGTAATTAGCGTTTGTGTGGTGTGGTTTTTTTTAGTGATTCTGTGTGTGATGTTTACATTATGTTTAGAGATATCCCTTTTTTACTGTTTATATTAGTTTCAAAGATATAAAATGCCTATACATCTTGAGCAGAATAGTTGGAGAATGTATTTGTGCTTATCTGTTAGTTAAGGGAGTTATTGGTCTGTTCCACACATGATACTNCAAACTGGCTATATGAGGAATGTGTCTCTTTCCCTCTACAGGCCTGTGTCTCGTCTGTGGAAAGAGTGTCCAAGGACTTCTAGCGATTCAAAGAGGACTCCTAGCAATTTAGAAAAGAAGTGTTCCATGCCGCACCAGTAGAGACCACAGCCTCTGCTACTGGGAGGAAGTACCCCCTACTTGAGAGAGAGGGTACACACCAAGAGGTAACCTGTGGATTTATCTGCCTGATCACGGAGAGGAAGTGGGGTGGAAAACCCACCTCTGCCCTAGCGACATGGGTACATGAGTTGAGTGGAGGAACAATCACTGCAGGAAATTCTTCAAGAATAAATTCTGCTCCAGTTTCCGGGGGGCAAGTCCTCAGGTCCTCAGACAGAATAAAAGGGCTGATGTTACTTCTGATCTTCTTCAAAGGATGTCCAGTTCATATCTACAAGAAGTGAGCAATGAGTTAGAGAGGCCCTGCCTCCAGCCAGGGGAAGGGGAAATCAGATCTATTGGACAGTGTGGATCAGATGGCCGGGCAAATCAGAACTGCAGGAGTATAAGGCTTTAGTTGAAACCTGTGGGAACAATGTACCCTGATGCCATCAAGATACATAGGGGCAGAATCCATATCTATTTCTGGGGTGACAGGGGGATCCCAACAGCTGCCTGTACTGGAAGTTGAAGTGATCCTGACTGGGAGTGAATGGCAAAACACCCCCATTGTGACTGGCCCAGAGGCCCCATGCATCCTTGGCGTAGATTATCTGAAGAGAGGGTATTTCAAGGACCTAGAAGGGCATTGCTGGGCTTTCGGGATAGCTGCCGTGTAGACAGAGGAAATTAGACAGCTGAACACCTTGCGTGGTCTCTCAGAGGGCCCTTCTGCTGGGAGATTGTTGAGGTTTGAAGAACAACAGGCACCAGTAGCTACCATGGCAGTGCACTGTCGACAACACTGCACCAGCTGGGACTCTGTAACCCCCACCATGAGATTTTTCGTGAACTGGAGAGCCAGAGTGGTCAGCAAGACTCACTCGTGCTTTAAAAGTCCTATATGGCCAGTGCCTAAGTCCAGTGGAGGGTGGAGAATGACAGTAGACTATCGTGGCCTGGATGAAGTCACACCATCAATGAATGCTGCTGTGCTGGACATGCTGGAACTTCAATACAGATGAGTTCAAGGAAGAAAAGTGGTGTCACCATTGACAGAGCTAATGTGTTTTTCTCCATTCCTCTGGCAGCAGAGTGCAGGCCAGAGTTTGCCTTCACTTGGAGGGGTGTCCAGTACACCTGGAACTGACTGCTCCAGGGGTGGAAACAGAACCCAGCTGTTTGTTTTGAAAGTTTAGGAGTCTCTGTGATTCCTTTGCAATACTGGTGGCCTGTGTGGTGTTCATGGAGCATGTTTTATTTGATTCCTTTTGGAAGCAGCCATTAAATCTCATTTCTGGAACTGACTAGATTTTCATAGCTGCAGTTAAATTAGAGCGAGTGTTAATGCTGAAAGAGCAGAAGTACTAAAAATAATGTTCCTTTTCAGGCAAATTTACTCAGTAAATACATTTTGCTGTCTTTTGTTTCTTAATTTTGTTGGTCACATTCAACACATTTGTCTGCTGAAAGGTTTTGGTGCAAATATCTGATGCATTCAGTGCTTTCAATGTCTGAATTTTTCTCATAATTTGGTGGTAATTAGCGTTTGTGTGGTGTGGTTTTTTTTAGTGATTCTGTGTGTGATGTTTACATTATGTTTAGAGATATCCCTTTTTTACTGTTTATATTAGTTTCAAAGATATAAAATGCCTATACATCTTGAGCAGAATAGTTGGAGAATGTATTTGTGCTTATCTGTTAGTTAAGGGAGTTATTGGTCTGTTCCACACATGATACTTCATTTTGCAATGCTTACGTAAGTGCTGTCTCTTCATGAAAGTGAGGCACATTATCTGTGTTACTGTAGTGTCGATATTTGCAGTCTTTGTTCTTATACAAGTTTCAAAATTAGTTAATTTCCCTCATTTCTTTACGAGAAGCTGTATCAAATTGCTTGGATTTTCTAGAGGATCTTTGTAGGTTCGTATCCTGCAATGTGACGTGCTACTTTTTTTAGCTGAAATACAGTATCTGTTGGATGGAGTAGGGTGAAATTTTCTCTCTCTTCTGTTTTTGTTGAGATGTTTTCATGCAGATCTTTGAGAATAAATATATGGTCACTGATGCTGTCAAAAGTAATTTGCAGAGTCTGGGGTGATAAGGGATATAGATTTCATGGTAATGGGATGTGACCTCTTAAGAAGAATTGCCAGTGATAATTCCTTGTAGTGTAGATGTACGTGTGACACTGACAAGCTTCCCTCCCATGTTGCATCCTGTAAAGAATGCTGATAGTGAGACTTGATCCAGTTTTCATACCTGATATCCTCTGGTTTGTTTCATTTTAAGCCACTGTAACATAGCAACAGGGAACAGGTCCTCTAGTCTTTATGCCAATTTTTGAATTAAATGTTATTTAATGGTTTCTGGAGAAAATGTCTATAGTGCAGGCATCATATTAAACTTAACCTTCAAACTATTTTCTGTTGTTAAATTTGTACTTCAGCTTTTTTGAGGAAGCAGAATGAGATTGTAGCATAGAATAAACCTCTTTTTGAAGTAGGTTATTTTTAATGGAATTTAAAAATCTTGCACAGTCATTTTTTCCGAATGCTTATAAGAGAAAATGCTGATTAACAGGGTCAGCTGAAGTTTCAGTACTGTAAGAGTATGTCAAAGTGGACTCAATGAAGCATATACTTCAGGTTCTTGTGGACATAATTCCATTCCTCAGTGATATGTATGTATATTAAAAAAATATATATAAAATATTATACTACCAGGAAGAGTGGACAACATATACATTATTTTTATGGAAAATAAGTTTAATGTATGAATTGTAGGTCATGACTGCTGTAGTGGCAAACATTACTGTCTTGTGTATTGCTTTTAGAAAAGCTTAAACTGATCTGAGGTATTAGGATTTGGTTGTTTTTTATTCAGTGAACCTTTATTGAGCTCTAATTTGCCTTTAGACTTGTTCGACGGCACTTAGGTGATTTTTGTGACCTCCCCGCCCCTCCTCTCTGTTTTATCAGTAGTACTTGACTTTGCCATTTTTTGCATGAATTTTACTACCATTTCTGAGTTATTGGTAATTCCAAGTTGTGCTGATTTTTGCTGTCTCCCTCCTCTGTAACTCTGGTATGTTGTCATTTTATTACTTGCTCCTGAATAACATATGCAAGATAGTGAATGATTTATCACAGACTTGGACAGAGAAGAAATAATGGTTCTAGGTATTTGACTTTTCCGTATAGTGATTTTTAGGATGATGACATACCTATGGTATTTAGAGTAGACATTGCTATCCCTGAGTGATTCCACTCATTGAAAGAAAATGGAAGACAATTCAGATTGGTCAGCAACACCTCTTATGTGCTCTTATTTCTATCTTGTTTGTTTAGCAGAGTGACTGAGTGCATCCACGTGGATGAGGATGTTGTATGGCTAAGTATAGTGTGTATTCAAAACAGAAGAATCTTCCCATCTTAAAATAAGCTTAATAACATAAGGAATTATGTAAGCGTTCATTAGGAAAAAATGTATACCACTAAGATAAACTTTTATTTTTAATCCTGTATCTTGTTTGAGCTATTAAATGTCTAACGTGGATTAGACCACACTTGGTGGCTCAGATTCTGCTTGTTGAAGAGATGATTTAAAACTATGATTGCTTTTTAATTTTTCTTTTCTTGTGCAACTTTTGGATGCAAATACAGGGTAAAGCTAACAATTACAAAACTCACAGACCCATCTAGTTGTGCATGTTGATTCCAAGACAGCTAAGCACTCTGTGTCTGAAGATAAACACGTTTAATTGCTTTGTGCTGAGGGAGATGACTGCTTATCTGTAATTACATGGAATTGGTACTGTTATCTGTATGGTCTTTCCTACTCGATCATACTCATTTGTTTGATCTTGAGTTAGATAACAGGTTTGTGTGAAAAGAACTATATTGTATGTGTGTACAGTTCATAAAGCAAGTTAGTTTTGCTAATGGTAATTCCTTTGGTCTCTAATAAAGGATCATGGCATACAAGCATCACTATAAAAAACTGAGTAAAACTATTTGTTTGCAGGCAGTAAATAATAGACAAAGGGGAGTAAGGAAGTTTACTGTATTTATACTCTTTCTTGTAGTAAAAGCTGTCTTATTTTCTGTGTATTTGTAGGGATTTTTAAAACAGTTTTTTACAGTAGGATGTTAAGTGTCATTGGGCCCGTTTGTTGTGTTTTCAAGCAATGCTGTGTTTGAACTGGTTGATTAAACTACTGTCTATATCTGATCTGTGTAATTAAGTTAGACGTAGTTGCTCTATGCTTCTTGTTTCAGCCGCTAAGAACTAACAGAGGTGAACCAAACCAGCTCCTCCTTGTGTAACGTGTTGCTGCAGGCAGTACTTTGTTGGTAAACAAAGCGTTTTCAGAAAGTGAAGTTTGGTATGTTGCCTCTTTCTAGCTTTTGGAGTATGATAGTATCTGTACTGTCATGTTGAAATGCAAACAATTAGTTCAACAACTTCAGTGTAAAATGTGATTCATTATGTTCTTAATCCACTTGTTTATTCTTTTTGTAATTAGCAGCTGAACATCATATTTTTTAAAAAATGAAACCTCCACTCCAAAAATTTGCGTAATTCAGTCATGCCATTGTATTCTGTGATTTCCACCATGGCATTCTGTATTAAAGTACACAGGTGATATAACTGAGAATGTTTTTGCCTTAAAATGGAAGTAATGGGACCCTTGTTCAGACTGCAGATTGTGCATGCTTTTCACTGACTTATGTCAACACTTTAAAGATATTTTATTACTATAATTGCATGCTGCTAAGACTTCTTATACTACTATTGAACCACCTGTACAGTTTCCACAAGAGGCTGGGAATTCCTGGTGGTCGATTTTATGCTCTGAAGGGCCAAGTAGATGCCTTCTCTAATCAATAGATTATATGAAAACTGTATAGTTCTACAAGGTTTTTATGCTCATTATTTTTGTCAGTGGTGAATGACAATTTTTCTCAGGGCCTGCATTGTGTTTTGATTGCTGTATTAATGTAATAAAGAATATAAAAGTAAATTACAAGTCATGCTGTTCTCACTAGGAGTTTGAACTCATATTTGTGGTAGGAAATTAATCTGGTTTTAATTGCCTGTGAGTCTGAAGTATGTTCCTTTTTGTAAAGCTGATCTCACATAAATATAAATCAGTAACTGCCTGTTCTTTAATTATGTATTAGTGTATTGTATCTGCATACTAGATGAGAATATGAGCATCTCCAGTTACAGTGTATTGGAGGTCATTAAATCTTCTCTGTCTCAATGAAGTTTAGTAGCACTGCATTTCTAAATACTGTGAAATGAACTATGTTGCTACTTGTTTTAGACTGTGACTGTGCTTAGCTACAGTTAGTTATTTTATGAGTAGTCATAGGATTTTTTTACAATATGGCAAACAATTGCTGGAAAATATACTATAAAATTGCAAAAAAATTTTTTTAAAAGTCATTGTCAATTATTTTGAGGTATTTTAATGTAAAATAAAAAAATCAAGTGTTTGAAAATATTTTTCCGTGTTTCATAAATATATGGCTGCCTTCTACCATGGTCCAAAAATGTTGTATTAATTTTTTGAAAAGACGACTAATGTAACCTGCATTCTTGATAGCAGTGTCTCTTCTTCCCTTGCCATTTTATACTTGGTCTTGCCAAGGACAAACATCGTGTTCCTTTCTGAATTCATACTATGACAAAGACTTTGATTACATGATAACTTTCTTATGAAATGGGACTTCTGTTGCATATTTCAAAGAAAACATGGTACTTCATGTTGTTTGGGGGCTAACATTTCCAAAAAGATGACAAATGCAATGTTACTTTGGGTTTCTGCATGTATAATTAAAACTTTCACCTTTGGATAGTGAGATTCAGAAGCCTGTTTTTAGTGTGTTCACATATGAGTTACAAAGAATGAAATTAAGTAGAAAGAGAAGGAGAGAAGAGAATTTGCTGAGTTGGTTACTGGAAAAACAGTTAAGAAGCTTATTGCATGAACGATGTTAAAACCAAATTGGAGATTATTCCCAGATGACTGCCTTTTGACTTTCTCTTGTAGAAGAATAATATATTTGAAATTTATTTGAAAATCCGTTGTGGTTTTCTGATTTTTTTTTAATAGCCATTACTTCATCAGTAGGGAATGTTAAGTGAAATAATATTACTAAGAGAAAACTGTTTAAAATGTTTGGATGAGTAGATTTTTTGATATTGAGGGTAAATGACTCTTAACAGCAACTTTCATTCATAGTGTAATTGAATTGGTAACTTTGTACAACTTATGATCTTGGATTTACACTTCAGCCAAAGATGAACAGTAAAAATACATAATTTTTCAAAGAAATTTCATTCTTCTGGAGAGGGCTGTGGGTTTTGGTTGGGTTTTTTTGTTTGTTTGTGATTGTTTTTTTTTTAATTGGTTGGGGTTTTATTTCATTACTCTGGTAGGCTCAAAATAAATTGAGCATATATTTGCATTGTTATTTTCCTGAAAAAGTACAATTAGATGAAAGGACTGCTATCAATAAGTATTATTTATAATGTTACGAAGATAATTCTTAGCTATTGACAGGACAATATTTGTGAGATTTCTACACACTGTAGGGTTTTAGGCATGTTAGTCCTATCAGAGTTGTAAGCTGAGTCCAGCCATGAACTTCAGTTGACAGAAAAAAGACTCCATATGTCTTTCAGACGAAAAGTGATCCTACTTCCATTAGTCTCTTTTAAATAGATTGTTTGTTACCATAATAAGATGTTCCAAAGTCAGCACCGACCTTTTGGATTGTTCTGTGTAACTGAGCTGGTGTAAGTGACTTTACCTGTATATGACTTTGCACTGGCACTGCAATTAATAGGTTTGAGGGTTTTTTTTGGTTTGTAAATGTTCATTTACGTAAGTTTTTAAAGAAGTGCTTTTAATTTTTATTCTTATATAAATATGTTCACAGCAGCCTAAGGGGAATGGTTCAAAGTTCCTTTTGTACTGCATTCTTTTATTTGCTGCACACAATGACCATCATAGTTTGTTCAGAAGTAAGCAACTTAAAGTGCAAAATGATCCCTGAAATAGATTCTATGTAAGGAGATTTGGGATTATTTCCTTTTTATCTCTGACAAAGTTATACCTTAAAAGTGCCTTTAAAATTATTACACAATTGAAATTTAGCTTCCCGTTGGTTATTATAATTTTCTGGACTATGTTGTTCAGAACATGTGTTAAGAAAAGACAGTCCTAAATTATTTTTTCTTTTCTGGTATATTTGGTCATGATCTGCCCAAACTGCTCCAAGACACGTGGCTTCAAACGTGATGAGCTGCAGAACAAAGATTTTCTGCATATATCTCACATAATATCTTTTAGACTCATATGTTTTGCTGTACTTTGCAAGAACTGATAGTAAAATTTCTTTGAAAAAGCTCACAGTCCATTTAGGAAAGAAGATGAAATGATGAAATGGTGATTGTCTGCTTTAGTGGGAAGTTACTGACAGAATGATCTGTAGTGCATATATAGTGCTGTAAGAAATGCAGAAGTTGAATACATGGTAAGTGTTTAGGGGAATTTTTTTTCTTTAATGTAAAAAACTTGCCTTTTCAATTACTGTTTTCAGTGTATCTAAACAACACTTTTAACATGTTTGTCATGTCAGAGAGCGCCAGGGGATAACCTATACTGGCATAATTTGATTAAAAATCAACAGTTTGTGGAAATCTTGATTGTAGGCTTCAGTTGTGCATGCCTTGGAGGTGACCTGGAGAAAGAAGGTAGGAGAAATGTGCTGTTTATTTTGTTGGTGAACAATTTCAGCAGCAAATGAGGTTTAGATCAGATATTAGGGTGAAAATACATAAACCTGACACTTCTGCATTCTTTTAAAATACTTTGATACGAAGCAGGTTTTTTTCCTTTCATTCAGTTTTTTATGAAAACATCTGCATTAGAGCATAACATAATCTCAGAATAATTATATTTTCTGTTAATTAAAAAACATTTTCTGTAGCAGGTATGTGATGCTGGTAGTGTGAGAATGCTTTAAATCACGTTGGTCCCAGAAATAGCTTAACTGACTTATGTGTATGTGGAAAATCACACTGTGAAACTTCAGTGTCCACAAAGGAGACAGAGGAGTCCTGCAAGAATCAACTTTATTTGAATAAAGGGAAAGAGTCCACTAGGCCATAACCCTGTGGGATCTCTCTTGAGGTTTTGGAGGACGCAGCCTCCTTTTATCCTAAACTGCCAGCTGCGTGTTGCCCTCCTCCTTTCCTCATTGGCCAAGGGACTAGGAAGGTGAAGCTTTCCCAAATCACCTGCCAGATATTCCTTCTTGAACATGTATCCTCCCCACATCATGCATTGTATGACCATTAAAATGAGCTTTCAGCCCACCCTGGGCAGAGAAGTTAATATTCATAATCCTATTAAGCCTGCACACTTTTCCCCTAAAGTTCAGAAATTCAGTGTGCTGGGCTCTGCAACAAACTTGCTCAGCTTGATATTCATAGAGACCCCCACAAGCACTCTTCCAGGGCCCAGTTGGTCCTTTCAGATTAACTAATTTGTGAAGACATTAACACCCATTTCTCCTGTCATGTGGAACTGACACCTTGCCATGTTAAGGCAGTGGGGCAAAATAAATTTTAGAGCTCCACGATACTTGGTTGTCCAGCTTCTGCAGCCTGAATTAATTTTCATTGTACAGCGTATGATGCATATCTATACAGTTTAATGTTAGTGAAAAGCATTAGCTTCAGTTTTTGGAGATTGTAAATTAATTTGGATGAAATGGCTTAGTCTACTTTGTTGATATAGAAAGCTAGTTGTATCATTACATAGTATTTAAAGTTACTGAACACCGTTTTTTAGTGTTCATTGGTATGCATGTACTGAACTGAACTATATATAATCTCCTTGTGCATTAAAAATAGTATTAAAAAAGAAAATAATAATATTTTTCTGTTCCTGAAATTATCATGTGGTGTGTTGCTGCATGTTGCAACATGGGAAGTTTTTTCTGAAAACATTTTTGTTTCTCTGTCCACTTGGACATTTATGTTAAAATTAAAGGACTTCCATATCTCCGTAGATTCCTGTTTTTTAAGGTGCATCATGGTAAATTCAAAGCATTTTGATGGAGTAGAATTAAAGAAAAACCTCAACAGTATACAAATCCTTGCACCTTTTGGCTGTATCCCAAAGAATGTCAGAATAGCTGTTAGAAAGGCCTGAATGAAATGTTAGTAACTTAATTTGGGTAAGTATTATGGATTTCAAAGCAACAGAATGTTTTTTCCTGTCCTCTGCCATATGACCAGATGCATTTTAGGATGGAAAGTCTTTGCTCATCCGCTGGAGTTGTAATTGGTCTTCTGTTGAAATTCAGAAAACTAGTCGGAATATCATGAGGCGTATTATTTATTGTCATTAATTACTACTGCTGACTGGGAAGGAGGCAGCAAATCAGAACAGTTCTAGGCTGATAAGTTTGGTTTTTTAAGCGCTTAACTTTTTCAAATGGTAGCTCTTCGTGCTTGTAACATTTTATATATGTGTGTGAATTTATGCATGCACTAGCTGTGTTCTTATTGATAGTCTGGTGAGGTCAGAACTGGTGTATTTGCTGCTGGAGGTTTCCCTTTGTTCTCCATGCATACCACTCTGAACATTTGTAATTCTGTGTGGAGACTGGTTGTGGAGTGAGCTGTTGGTTTGGGAAGGTTGTCTTCTTAAAGCAGTGTTTGCCACTATCTCCTACCAGATTCCTATTTAGGATTTTGCTTATTGTAAGTCTGGCCTCTTGGCTGGAATAGGATTGGAAGTCTGTAGTCTTCTGTCGGAGTTCTTATTAAAGAGATGGGACTATCACGGTTATTCACTATTTATTACTTAAAAAAAAAAACCAAGGCATCAGCTTCAGAGGTCGTGAGATGTAGTAACAAGTCGCCATAACGAAAGATAGTCGCGAGTTTCAAGGTTACATGGCAATTTATAACTTTTTGGTCCAATAAGCAATTAACACGAAACTTTGTTTTGACTTGATAACCTATCACCTTTGGTACTTTTTACTGCAATGCTTCTATCTTTCAACCAATTACTAGCCAGCTCACGTAGACACATATACTTCTATTATAACATCTGAATTCTTAACTTAAGCTATAAAATCACATTACTATACTTAAAAACCCTCCACCATATCACCCAATACATTTTCTTACTTATAACTATAGAAACATAGGTTTATAATTCTTCTGCTTAAGGTCTTACATCCTCATTACATCAGCCCCAGCTCTATCCAGGGCTGTAAATTAAACTCATTAGTGCTTGTTGAAGTTTTTACCTCTCTGTTTCCCACAGAAGTCTATTTGGTGGTTCCCTGTAGTATAAGTTCTGTTTCATGTTTTTTTTTAACAGAATCCCTGTATTTGGATGATTGGAAGAAAATAAGTTGAAGTTTGGGTGTATTTTTCCTTCCTCTTAGAAGGAAAAGATTATAGATTTCATTTGTCCTTCTGGTTAATTTTCTCTCTGTGTTTATTGAAACTATAGGTTCAGTGAGTTTGGTTTTAACAAAGGCCAGCACTGAACATTAATTTTCAATTTTGAGCTTTGCAGAAGGAAAATAAAATACTAAGGAGCTAAAGCAGACTTTTAAAATATGTGCCCAAACGATAGTCTGTGTGCTTTGTTCAAGAAACACTGACAACAGAAACTATTTTTAAAATGTCTCTATTCATACATTTGCAGTGATTAGTTGTGAAAGATATGGTAATAAAAGGATAAAGCAGATCAACTATTTCTTGGAAAACAAAAAAATCAGTGCTAGAAAAAGATTCCTATAGAATTTGTTGTCACTGCTCCCCACTTCAATTCAGCTTGTTATACTTAGTGTATATTAAATATTTGACTGTCTTAAAATAGTAAGCTGTAGAAAATTCAAGGTGTTTGAACACGAGGTCAGATATATTTTATTGCACTTAGAGTTAATATTTGAAAAATAAAGCAGAATGGAGAACAAGTTGTGTTGTGACAATGAACAATTTCTGTTGTGAATAATAAGGAAATTCAGACAAGTTTAGAGAGCATGACTCATCGTAGAAACACCAGAAGAATGAAGTAGCAAAAAGCATCTTTCAATGTTTTGATTATTTTGTTTATATTACTTTTCTGTTCTCATGATTTTTTTCCACAAAGAGATGGAACAGATACAAATAAAATAAAAGTAAATACTTTGATGTGGACCAACAATGCCTGGCAATGCAGTAATAAATATTTATTGTTAGCCTTAACAAATATCCTAGTAGTTTGACCTTCTTTGCGTTTACAAGCAAACACTAGCTCTCATTTCAAATGTGAAAAATCTACTGTGAAAAATGTTGGCTTGTCATCCCACTGAGAAAGATCAGTAAAAGCAGAGAGAAGCACTGTGACCTCGCTTTGATTGGCTTGGAATACACTAGTTGATGGTGGCTTTAATATTACAGAAATATTACAGAACCTATTTCTCTCATCATGTAACCATTGCTCTCATCATGTAACCATTCATTTTTGTGAACGTACTTCTGTTAGGCTATTCAGTATAATAATACTCCAAGAAAAAATATTGTTACTTTGACATTTGCATGAATATCAATTGCATGAAAGAGTCTGCGTTTTATTTTTCTTTCTTTAGGCACCAGTTTCCAGGTGTTTCCTTTTCTTCTAGCAAGCTAAAAAGTTAGGCAGCATAGGTTGAATGCTGGGTAGCTGTTCTTCAGTTTTTCTTTGTAGTATGTTTTAAATAAATTGGTATTCTGTTTTTGTTTTTTTTTTTCAAGCCTGTAAAAAGTGGAAAGAGTGCCATTTTCAAAACAAATATGTTATGCAAGTTTCTTGAAAATACTCTAATTTCATAATTGATAAAACTGGAAATTTACTAATTTCATAATTGTCATTCTTTATAACTCTTGTTTTTTCTTCTGGAAGATGGAACGTGAATGGTGAGGTACTGGGGCTGTGTTCCTGGCTGTTGCAGCAGGGTTTGTGGATATATTTCCTTCCTCCCACAGGAAAGTTCTGTGATTCTAGTTTATCATTGGTGAAGCCCAGTTTTGGGTGGAAAGTCCTCCATCAGGCATGTATCACTGTTAAAATGTTATAGTCATATATAGTATTGATACGGTACTGGCAAAGTGTGTAGTTTTTGCAAGTTAATTTTTCTTCTGCTCATATTTTAAACTTGGCATTTATATTGTTTTCTATTCTGAAAACAGCTTTACTTGTTTTTTTGCACCTCAGGAAGTATGTCTTTCCCATTAGGTAGAAGAGGTAACTGATTAGGTAGAATTCTTTTTTTTTTTTTTGGCTATTAAGTAAACTTTGAGTAACGTTTTTCTCTGAAAACTACATCTGGACCGATTTCGATAATACTGCAAATGGCAAAATTTAATGAGTTTTACATTATATAGAGGTCATGCACTATAATTTATGTAGTGTCAGTTTGTCTTTCCATGACATGATAGCTATCTTCATTACCTTCTAAGTCTGATGATTCTTACGAGCATTTAATTTGGGAGGAGTACTGCAAAATCTTTTAGTCACTATACTTGAATGGCTGCCATTCAATGAAACATTTCTTTAGACAAAAAGGGGACAAATGCCAGGAACAGGATATAAGAGTATCAGAGGGAAATAGTTGTGCAGTTGTCTCTTCTGTGATTGTCTGTTAAATCATTGAAGGAAGAGCAAAACAGGACTGGAGGAAGGAATGGCATTTTCCCAGGAAGGTTGTTTTGAGGTTGCTTTTTTATTTATTTTATTTTTAATCAGAGAACTTGGAGGTAAGATGGTTTAGGTGATTACACTTGCTGAAAGCAGGCAAGATGGTCATTGTCAATATAGATTTTTAATTTTTTCTTTTTTCTTTAATAGAAAAAGTGGATAAACATGACTGGGGATTGAATAAATAATTATGCAATGTGAGGTCACTTTGAAGAAATTAATGTTACCTGTTGGAAAGAGCTGTGGCAAATGCCTTATGTGTGCTATTTTATCATAATGTATTAATGATCTTTTGGTATCTTGTAAATGTGAACAAGGTGAGACAATTTGTTTAGACAAAAAGGTAAACGGCAGGAGTTTGTCACATGGTCAGCAATGGAAAAGAGAGACTGCTCATGAAGTACTAATATCCAGGATAGAAGATTGTTTGGCATAAGGCTTCACGTCCTATATTCTAACTGTATGTCTTAGATATTTTGTACGATTTGCCAAAGTCTCTGTGAGATGTTGTCCAATATGTTGAAGTCCTCCTTCAGACAATATCAGGGTTGTGAGAGGAAGAAAAAACATTTTTTGAAAGATCATCTGGTGGAGTGCTTGAAATAATTAAGGTTAGTAGGGGAAAATAAAGTTGTACATCTAAAGGATCAAATTACTTTAAAACGGGTATAAAGTTCTTGCCTTTAAAAAAGAAAGAAAGAGGAGAGTGGAAAATACTGAAATAGTAAGCTTTTTAAAATAAGTATTATGTAGTTTCAATTTATGTATGTCATGTTTGAGTTTCAATTTTGTGTGAGTTCTGCAATCTCATTTTGTTACACAGCAAAGAAAAAATAATCACAAAGGCTATTAAGTATTGTGGAGTAAACTTTATTACATGTGGAACATAATCATTAGAGGAATTACAGATCAGTTGTAGTAAAATGAAATGCTTAAAAGGTATTATTAGAGCTTTTCAGTAAAAAGTCTTGTATAGTAAAATGGTGAACTCAAACTCTTTGTATCTCTATAACTATACTAGCGCTAGTTGTAAAATGAAAGCTGTAAAATTTTTGTTTGTTGCTATCTGTATGTCATGAAAGAGCCAAATGGTTTCTAAAACTTACAGTCACAAACTGATTATAAAATTCCCAAGGGGACTCTGGTGGCACTATCATAACTTAGCAATGGAATGGTGAGTCACTGCAGGAGAAATTCATGTGATAATCTTTTCCAGTATTTATAGGACCAGGAGGATAAAATGTCATTTAATTTTATTTGATTAAAAACTAGTAGGTAAGAGAGAAGGAGGAAGAAAAAATGAAGCATCTTTTATTTCAGGCCTGAAAGATGGATGAAATATATAAGAAGCATATTATGAAGCAGGATATTATAGTGATTAATTTCAAATCTGATCAACGCTCCAAAACAGTCATGTTAATATCATAACCATTCTATTTGATAGCTTAAGGTGATAGGTGCTTTTTTTAGGTTCTAGATGCAAAGGTTGGCTTTTGAGTGGAACAGCTAGATTATGAGAAATTGAATGTGGATTGAATCCGAGCTGTATCCTCTTGTATCTAGTGCTATCAGATTAAAGATCGTGTCCCCTGTTGCTTAAAGGTTTGGTTGATTTTTGTTGGTTCTTTCAGAAAGGGCAGTGGAATTCAGTGAGCATGTGTTCATTCACAGTTAGGTGTTTGCATGGATTCTTAACTAAAGCTTTTCAGTGCTGTCACACTATTAAGAGTTTGTCATTATGTCATGGTACAAT
This sequence comes from Rhagologus leucostigma, assembly GCA_013397725.1. NCBI lineage: Eukaryota > Metazoa > Chordata > Aves > Passeriformes > Rhagologus > Rhagologus leucostigma. The sequence continues at coordinate 93,013 of VZTD01001604.1, forward strand.
GACCCCTATCCTTTCTCTTCTCTACTTTGCATTGCTAGTATTTATTTTTGGTTTATTTTCAAAATCTTCTGTATGGTTCAGTAATATTCAGCATGTATAAAGGTCTTGTCAAGCTTAAAGTTTATCAAATTTAAAATGAATGAAAGCAGAAGCAGATGTCTGTGAGGAAAGATGAGACTGTTAAACAAAATATAAGTATTCTTGAATGGGGTATAAGATCTTCAAAAATTCATCTGGAAAAAAACCCCAGTATTACATATTACTTAAAAAAGCAAAATTGTCTGGAGATTTGGCCAAAAACATACCTGATTTATCTTTTCATATTCTGCTGTTCAAACATGATGAAACAAAGAACTTTCTCTGTAGTACAGAAGTGTTGGTGAAAGAAGGCTCAAATCTGTTCAATAGTTTCTAGAGATAACCAAAGAAGAGTTAGATGTTTAGAAGACAGACATGCAAGAAATAAACAAGTAGTTAAACATATTAGCGGGAAAAGACTATTTCCTGGAAATTCGTGTTACTGGTGAGTTTAGGTGGAATGAAATTATTATTCCAAAGTATTTTATTTTAAAGATAGAAGTAGCTCTTCTGACACTTCCTATACCTTCTGTGACTCTTCCTGCCAACACTGTAGGTCTGTTTTAGGAAAGACAATATTGATGTTTTTGAAAATTTTCGTCCTAGTTTTCCAGCTATGATAAAGAATAAGAGCATTTGTTTGTTTTTTTTTTAAACAAAACAAAACAACCAAACCTAACCATGAAGATGTGACTCATGCTGATTAAACTTCTTTTTTTCTCAAGAGGAATTATGATGTAATTTAGATTGATTTTGATTGTAATGTGTTGCTGCAGAGTAAGTGCAATCCTAAATGACACTTGGGACTGTTGTGACTAAGTTTTTTGAGTGCATTTCTGAGTGGGTTAATCCTATGCAAAAAATTAAGAAGGTGGATTTAATTTTCTGTTGTTCCTCCACATATTTCTAAAGGGATTTTTCTAAATGGGTTTCCCTACAGAACTAGAATATAAAAGTTAGAGGTCTCTTTATTGCTTATGTACATTACTTCTGGTAAGGATTAAATGGAAATAACTTGAGTGGAAATCAAAGCATATCAGATATACCTTGGAAATTTTAAAAGTAATTTAAGAGAATTTGTGTATTTTCTAGAACTCATGTTCATTTTTGCAGTTTTCTAAGCTAAATGCAGAGTTAACCATTACATTTTTATATTAATAATTTTAATTGAAGAGAGATAATAAAAAAGTAGCTAATTAGTTTAATATCCCTCTCAATAGTCAGTATTGGATTTTTATGGGCATAGTAGAAGTAACAGTATGGTGCAAAGAAAGCCCAAACTGTTTGGAACCTTTGTCATAAGAGAGCTTCTCTGAATCTTAGTGGTATGTGAGAACTTATAGAGAAAATGCTTGGAATTTTTAGCATATGCAAGTGTATTCAAAATCTAGCTAAATTCTTATGTTCAGTTGTGTTAAAGAAACAACCACATTTTTTAATTGTTTCAGTTTTGTGTTTATAAATTGGTTTCAGTGAGCATACTTTTGTTTTTGTTATGGCAGAAGATAAATCAGAATGCTTAAATAGATTGTGAGAGCATTTATATAGTATGGATGGTATGTCCTCTGTGACATAGTTTTGTCTTACAGATACTGCTTACAGAAAATTCTGGGTCAGTGATTTATTTCTTCATATGAGTGATGCAATTTAATATTGGGTGATCACCCAGCTAAATTTTGTTTACTTCATTAACTTTGTAAAATATTGTAGGAAATTTTTGCTTCTAAAGCATAAGCTTAGGAAACATGATGGTATAGCACTAAGAAGTTGTGTTAAATAATGCAGCCTAAAGATCTTAAAAGATCATAATTTGCCCTTACATCTAGCCAAGGTTATATTAGTAGTCTCATAAGTACTATCATAATACTATTATTATTGTGGCATTTCCATATATAAGTCTTTATTTTTTCTAAAAAAATGTCTCTGGAAAAATGTCTTCATTGCCTTTGAATTTCTGTTCTTACCCAAAAGAATTTGTGGTTGAATCTTAGTTCTTTCAAGAGTTAAACTGGAAAACTTCACTTAAAATGTGCTTGCCCTTCGGCTGTATAATTTGTGAGAATAAGTTTAGGTCACATTAATTTCTATTTAATATGATTGTAGCTGATAAGTAGTCTTCAAAACCTGTTTCACATAAAAAATCATTTGAGAAGTGGGAAAAAAACCCCATGCAGATATTAATATTGAAGTACATGGAGAATTTGTTTTTCTAGTTAAGCTTAAGTTTCTCCCAGTCTACAGAGGTCAGTTCAATCAACTGAGAGAAAAATCTAATGGGAATACCAAGGTGGAGAGAGTAAGTCACGTTTCTACTTTGGTTTAGATACATTGTCATAAAAACAATAAAAATCCTTTTCTTTCTATGCTTCAGTATGCTTTCCCTAGACTATAGAATTATAGATGCTTACTTAGTAATTTGAAAAGAAAATATTTCCTAAGTGGAATTGGAGTCATACAACCACTGCATTTCTAAGTGATGAGCCAGTTATTTCTGTCAACAAAAATAGTTCCTGACTTTTATTCAGTCAAGTACCAGTGTTGTTAGACCAAAGGAAGAAGGGGCATACGGCAGCTTGTAGAAACACTACTGCTCTTTTATAGGTGAAAGAAAACTTAAAACAGCATTAAGTTCTACTAATTTTCTCCCCTTAGACTTACATAGCCCAACCTGTTTTAGTTCAAGGTGGCTGACTGTGTCTCAAGTCACTGTTTCTTTGGACAGTCTCAGGAGCAAAGCCTCCTGGTCAGCCTGTTGGTCATATGGACACTGACTATAGAAACCTCTCTATCATGAATCTACAGAAACTGCAGAGCTGTCAGGAGAGCAGTGTTCACCTTTCCAGAGTCTTATCTCAGCTGCCTTTCTTCTTCTTCCTTTCTTTATCGAGCTGGAACCAGCTGGAACCTGCTCACCAGTTCCTTAGTCTCCCGTCTTTGCAGGCAAACTGTTTGCTCCAGACATTCTCCGTGATGTGGCTGGGAGTTAGCAGCCTTTTCCAGTCACTTTATCTCAATATGAAATTTGATGTCACAATCACCCTTCCCAAGTACGAGATTGAAGGCTTTTCTTTTTGTTTTGGTATTGTTTGGGTTGGTGGTTTTATTTGTTTGTTTGTGGGTGTTTGTTTTTTGTTTGGGGTTTTTCTGTTGTTTTTTTTGGTAAAAGATTATTCTGACATAATTGCAATTCTGCACAAAATACAAATATATTTCCAAAAAGGCAATGGTATATTTTCCTCTAGTATATGAGGGAGATTATCAAAATAAGTTTTAAATCAACCATCAGTTTCTTACTTCTCTAAGGTAAAAGGTTTTTGTGTTTTCACTCAACAGCGTTTCCTCGATATGACGTTTGGAGCCGGAGGCCACACAACAGCTCTTTTAGAGAAAGCCAGCAACATCACCGTGTATGCACTAGACAGGGATCCCACAGCTTACAAAATAGCTCAGCAGCTTTCAGAATCCTACCCGTAAGTTGTCTTCTCCTGTCTTATATATGGTTGAGATAAGGTTGATACTTCGGTATTTTATACATAATGTAATATATTTTTATAGTTTTTAATAGCTTATTGTAGAATAGCATTCTATGCTGTATGTACCCTGTTAAATAGGAGATCCAGTTCAATTTGTTTATGAGTATTTGCATGCAGCTTCTTCTTAGGTTTTTGGAGTTAAATGTGTATTTTGTAGTTTTAATTTTAAGCATGCATCAAGTAGCTAATTTTATATTTTAAAATAGATTTTAAAAAGATTCATGTGTTCTGCTTGCTTTGAGATTATTCTGATTGCAAAGTAGTACAAAAACATATCTTTGTGGTAAATATTTCACAAAAATGATGGAATAATATGTTTTAAAATAATTAGGTCATTTAAATATGGATTATGAATATTTTAATTTTAAAAACCCCCAAATAATTGTAATTCAGTATTAGGTTTGCTAAGTACTTTGCCACTGGCTTCAAAAACTACTGAACAATTTACTAAGCTACGATTTCTGTGTTTAGCTTATGCTTCAATTTTCCTTTTAAATAAGAGTGCTGAATTTGCTAAATTAACAGTTGCTAAATGCAAATTTTTACATCTTTTTTAGTTATGCATAGTTCTTGTTCCTTTATTTAATTCAAGAAAGAACCCAGTCAGAACATCAGTGCATTCACACAAAAGTGTGCAATATATAGAGTTGAATATGATCTTTTCAGAAAGTCAAATTTTCAAATCTGACCAAGAAGTAAAAATATGTAGATACAAAATTAAATAATATGAAGTAATCAAGACTTAAGAAATTTACGTAAGGTAGTAAAGAGAGAATACTCACTGTCAGGTTGAAAAAATTATTTATTTCAAAAGAGCTTTAACATGAAGAAAAGCAATATTTCCAGTAAGAAGAAACCTGGAAGAGGCGGATAAAAACACCTGGTTGTTCAGTCATGTTTTCCCACATAAAAAGAAGTTCTAAGGCAGCAGTAATATTTAAGCAATGCAGCAGGTGTTCCTCAATTTTTCTAAGATAAAAGGCTAAACTGTGCATTCCTTTCTTCACGTGTGTTTGACAGAGGCCCAGTGGGAGAAATGCAAGCATATGTCAAGACAGCATAGCTCAGTTTGTAGTCATCCTACTCTGTAAGACCACTTACATATATTTCTCCAAATTTTCAGCTATTTTGGAGCTGAAGTGACATGCAATGTATACTTACAAATTTGTGGAATTCCTCTCTCCACTGTTATTTCTCCAGAGGATGCTTATTTTGACAGAATGCTGTAGAGAATATTGTCAAGGAAAGTCCATTTTCTTTTAAACTAAGCCTGCAAACATGCCAAATGGCATGGGAGTTGTAAAGTCTTGTTCTTTGTGTTGTAGAAAAACAACAGTCTTTTAGAAACAGTCACACAATGTTAAGACAACAATGAACAGGCCTCTGACTCAATATAAGTTTATCTGTAAAGTATCCTATGCAAACCTGGATGTGAAAAGTTTATTTTCCAGATAGACTAAGAGATTTTACAAGTGTTGGATGCTCTTCTCCCAACGATTGACGTTGGTAATTTTCTGCTTGCTTAGGTTTGTGAAAAGATGAACTTTGTATAACAGTTGATATAACTGTTTATGGTTTGATAGACAAAGGAGGTCTCCTAGTTCTTATTTTTGATGGTGGTGTCTAACTTTACAGATGCAAGTTATCCTTAGAATGAAGTGGATTCTTAAATAACATAGTGTTGTTGGTGAAAAGTCTTAATCATTGCAAGACGACTGCATGTCACCTGGATAGATATTGTAGGATACAGAGCCGTATTCTTATTTGCTCTGGTGTTTTCCCTCATTTTCTGTCTTTCCTGTTAGAAAGAACAAGTGGGTCCTTTTTCAGAAGGTAAATATATCTTTTCTCATAACAGTTTGTGTTGAAAATTATGGCAAAAGAATGTTCTATATGTGCTAATTATTAATCTGCTTTCCCTGGGAAGTCAGTTGCATAAACCATTGTCAAATTAAAAGGAGAAAGGAGGCATAAGGCTGTAATTTATAAACAGGTAAAGCTAGTGTTTGCTTACAAATCAGCTGAGTATAAGGGATTTACTTATGAGGTATGGAGCTTTTATAAATGGATTTTTTTCAGTATTCATTAAAAGATAGTTGGTCTAACATTATGGAATTTAATTGTCTATTTTCTGCACTATGTTAGAAATCTTGTATCAGTTCAGATCTATTCAGATCTGTGTGGGCATCAAAAGCTCAGGGAATTCATCCAGTTAACATCTATATCTGGTCAGGTCTATTCTCAGATTAAATAGTTGCCTGGCTCACCAGGGAGCCACAGAAAATAGTTGTGTTGTCTTAAAAATGGCAATGGCAGCATGCAGTTGCAGTCTAAGAGACATGTAGGGCTATGCCTTCTGTAAGACGCACAGCCTTAGATGTACCTCCCTGAATAACTGCAACACAGAAGTATAAACAGCCTCCACTTTTTTCTGTTCTAGGCTTTTTTTCACCTCTTTTGTTTAACATCGATGTTTTGGGAGAGGTTATTTGGCTTGCTGAAGTGGTTCATTTGCTTTGGAGGTGACAGCACAAAGCTGGGGAAGAGGCTGTTGTGTAACCATAACCAGTAAAATCTGATTCGCACTATTTGAAACGGTGAATGCAATGGGCAAACTGAAAGCCATACTTCAACTGAATTTTCTGTTGCCCTTTGTTTCCTACTAGTATCAACTGCATGATGGATCTTGAGTCTTGCAATAGTATTTGCAGTAGTCCATCTTACCATAAAAAATTACAAGTTTAAATATACAGTGTTAAGTTTTATTGCTTATTCTGGTTAGATGACAATAATCTTAGTAAAATTATATAGTTCCAACTGTTATCCACTATGTGGCTTTGTTTGTTTATGTAATCTTTTTGGATTTCAATAAAGTTTTTGATATTGCCTCTCACCGTATTCTTGTGGACAAAATGCCCATTCCACAGCTGGATAAACTCATCATGCAGTGGGTGAGCAACTGGCTCACAGGTTGGGCACATGGAGCTATACGGAATGGGGTGACATCAGGCTGGTGAGTGGTCAATAGAGGGGTTCCACAGGGCTCCATCTTTGGCCCTGTGATCTTCAGCATCTTGGTAAAGGGCTTGGGTGCAGGACTTGACAGGATACTAAGTAAGTTTGCAGATAGCAAAATTGGGAGGAACTGCTAATTCCTTGGAAGGCAGAGAGGCCCTGCAGAGAAACCTGGACAAATTAGAGGGCTGGGCAATCACCAATCATATGAAGTTTAACAAGCGTAGTGTGAGGGAGTAAAATGTTAGTGGTGAATGACTCAAAACCATTTGTGGAGGCAGTGAGTGCTTTACTCTTAATGTGCATGGTAATGGCCCAGGTGCAGAGGGCGTGAGCACCAGAGGATGACCATGACAAACCCACCTTTGTTTGTTAAGAATCTGAGCCAGATAAGGGAAGAGGGCGATAAGAAGCAGATCCTACAAGGCCGAATAGTGCTTTTTATCATGGCAGTGTCCTCCCTTACACAACTGGCTCAGTTGTAAAACTTCCCCCCAAGGGAGATAGTGAGACATGTAGGCCTGAAGGCATTCATCCTTTCTGAGGGTGTATTACTGGCTCAGCTGCACTGACCTGATAGACAACTGTCATATCTTAGAAGGTGTCATAAACCATCAAAGACCCCTGAAGTACCACCAGAATAATTTCTGATGTCTTCTACCAGAGGACTGCATGTGATTCACAGTGTTGCAACATGCAGTGTAAAATTTTCCCCCCAGGGGAGGTACCTGGGCATTCCCACCTAGCCTGAGCATATATTAACCCGTTGAACTTTATGTTTTGTGGGCTTTCACCCACTGCCTGTTGATCAAGACAGCAACCATCACTTCGACTAATGGACATCAAAATTGCAGCAATCAAATCTTGTTGGTGGATCCATGAGTGATAATACTTTTCAACTTTTATTCTTTCTTTCTCTCTCTTTCTTTCCCTTACACATTTTCTTAAGTGTTATTTTTGTGCTTTTATATTACTGTTGATAATAATAACCAAAATGGCTACATACGTCATTTTTACTGCAACTAAATTCTTATAAAATATGCTATGTATATATATGTATATATATATGTAAACACTGGTCATTCAATGTCATTTCACTCTAATCCACCCCAAGGGATCACAGAATCACAGAATTAACTAGGTTGGAAAAGACCTTTGAGATCACCAAGTCCAACCTGTGACCCAAAATCACCTTATTAACTAAACCGTGATGCTGAGTGCCACATCCAGTCTTTTTTTAAACACCTCCAGGAACAGTGACTCCGCCACCTCCCTGGTCAGCCCATTCCAGTGCCCAATCACTCTTTCAGTGGAGAATTTTTTCCCTAATGTCCAGCCTAAACTTCCCTTGGCACAGCTTAAGACTTTGTCCTCTCATTCTGTCAAGTGATTGCCTGGGAGAAGAGGCTGACCCCCACCTGACTACAACCTCCTTTCATGTAGTTGTAGAAATAAGGCCACTCCTGAGCCTTGTTTTCTCCAGGCTAAACAACTGCAGCTCTCTCAGCCACTTTTCACAGGGCTTGTTGTCCAGATGCTTCACCAGCCTTGTTGCCCTTTTCTAGATGTGTTTGAGCATCTCAACGTCCTTCCTAAGTTGGGGGGCCCAGAACTGGACACAGTGTTCAAGGTACAGCCTAGACAGTGCTGAGTAGAGGGGAGGAATGACTTCCCTGGTCGTGCTGGCCATGCTATTCCTGATACAGGTCAGGATGCCATTGGCCTTTTTGGCCATGTGGGTACGCTGCTGGCTCATGTTCAGTCTGCCATCAGTCGGTACCCCCAGGTCCCTTTCGCTGTCCAGCCACTCTGTACCTAGCCTATAGCACTGTGGGAGGTTGTTGTGGCCAAAGTGCGAGACTCTGCTCTCGGACTTGTTAAACCTCGTGTTGTTGGACTTGGCCCATCTATCCAGCACATCCGGGTCCCTTTGCAGAGCCTTCCTACCCTCCAGCAGATCGACACATGCTTCCAGCTTGGTGTCATCTGCAAATTTACTGATGGTGGACTCAATCCCCTCATCCGGGTCATCAGTAAAGATGTTAAACAGGACTGGCCCCAGCACTGATCCCTGGGGGACACTACTGGTGACTGGCCACCAGCTGGATGTGGCATGATTCACTGCCACTCTCTGGGCCTGGCCGTCCAGCGAGTTCTTAACTCAGCAAAGAGTGCACCTGTCCAAGCCGTGGGCTGCCAGCTTTTCCAGGAGTATGCTGTGTGAGACAGTGTCAGAGGCTTTGCTGAAGTCCAGGTAGACAACACCCACAGCCTTTCCCACATCCACCAGGCGGGTCACCTGGTCATGAAAGGAGATCAGGCTGGTCAGGCAGGACCTGCCCTTCCTACAGCCTTACTGGCGGGGTCTGATCCCTTGGCTGTCCTGTAGGTGCTGTGTGATGGCACTCAAGATGATCTGTTCCATTATCTTGCCAGGCACTGAAGTCAGGCTGACAGGCCTATAGTTTCCCAGATCCTCCTTTTGGCCTCTCTTGTGGATGGGCGTCAAACTGGCCAACCTCCAGTNCAGATCCTCCTTTTGGCCTCTCTTGTGGATGGGCGTCAAACTGGCCAACCTCCAGTCATCTGGGACCTCTCCAGTGAGCTAGGACTGATGGTAAATGATGAGAGTGGCTTCACAAGGTCATCTGCCAGCTCCCTCATCACCCTAGGGTGGATCCTCTCTGGTCCCATAGATTTGTGAGCATCTATTAAGAATAACCTGAATTACCCTCACCTTCAGGGTTGAGTTGTAACATTTTGTTGGTGGATTCTGCACCTGGGACAGGGCAACCCTGGAATTACATGGAATGGGGAATGAGAGGCTGGAGAGCAGCACTGCAGAAAGGGACTTAGGGGTCCTGCTCAATGGCAAGTTGAAGACCTGTTGCAGATGGCATGCTCGAGACCTGTGTATCCCTACTATCAAGAAATCAAGCAAAGGAGGCAGGAGAGCTGCATGGATGAGCAGGGAGTAGTAAAATCTCAAACGAAAGAGAGAAGTGTGTGGGATGTGGAAAAGGGACAGGCCACGTAGGAGGACTATAGGAACATCGTTAGGGTATGCATAGATGAGACAAGGCAGGCCAAGGCCCACTTGGGATTGAATCTGGCTAGGGATATCAAGGACAACAAGAAGTTCTTTTACAAATACATCAGCAGCAAAAGGAAAATTAAGGAAAATGTGAGGTCACTGCTGAATCAGATGGATGTAACAAGACACAGAAAAGGCAGAAGTACTGAATGTCTTTTTTGCCTTTGTTTTCACTGCTGAGAATGTCCCTCAGGAGTCCCAAACCTCAGAGGTAAGAGAGGAAGGCTGGAGAAGGAAAACTTCCTCTTGGTCATAGAGGGTTGGGTTAGAGATCAGTTAAGACAAACTGGGTGCTGAGGGAGCTGGCAGATGTTGTTGCTCTGCCACTCTCCATCATCTTTGAACGTGGAGAATGGGAGACATGCCCAGTGACTGGAGGAAGGGCAGTGCTACTCCCAGATTCAAAATGGGCAAAAAGGAGAATTTGGGAAACTACCATCCATTCAGCCTCACATCCCTCTCTGGAAAGGTGATCGGATGTTTCTTGAGGCCATCACAAAGCATGCAGAAGAAAAGAAGTTCATCAAGATTAGTAAGCATGGATTCACCGAGGGGAAATCATGCTTGACCAATCTGATAGCCTTTTATGATGGCATGACAGGATGGGTCAGTGGGGGGAGAGCAGTGATGTTGTCTGCCTCGACTTCAGCAGGGCTTTTGTTACTCTCCCATGACATCCTCATAGAT